>CBVK0101780354.1:0-10340 GCA_900067695.1 Picea abies | reverse complement strand
CTGAAACCCTGAAGCTTGGAGTTAAATATCAGTCATAGATATGGTGAAGCGTCAGTCGTAGATCCTCAAGCCTTTCGGTAATTCAAAGTATTGACCATTTGGGAATTGGTCATGGTTGTTTGAAGTGAAGGAACCTTGAGAACCAAAGTTCCAGAGTGATTATAAATCATTTATCACAGGAAAGTGAGGGTTGTAGATCCCTGATCCTTTCAACAGTTCAAAGGTTCGAACATTTGAGAAATTAGTCATGGTTTTTTGAAGTGAAGGAACCCAGAAGCACCAGAGTTTCGAAGTGATTATAAACTGTTGATCGTAGGAAAGTGAGGGTTGTATATCCCCTATCCTTTTAGTAGTTTGTAGGTTCAGTCATTCAGGAATTTATTCCTTGTTGTTTGAAGTGGAGGAACCCCTAAGCACTGGAGTTTTGGAGTGATTATTAACCATTGATCATAGGACAATGAGGGCCATTGGAGTCTTGAGACATTAGATGATTCGACACTCCAGGTAATTTGGTCATTGTTGTGTGGAGAGGAAAATCCCACAAAGCTCGGAGTCCTGAAGCCTTTTACAGTTGTATATCATGCAAGGGAGTTGGATCCCCATTCATCATTTGATTGAGTCTTTCTGGAAACCTTGATGAAGTGGTAGAACAAGGTAAGGACCTAAACCCACCGATCAAGTCACTTTATGACCTGATTCAACCAATAAAGACTCTAATGCATTTGGATAGTTGTTTGAAGTGAATTCTCCCGAAGATCTAGAGTTGACGAAGTGGTAGGAAAGGGTAAGGACCTACACCCATCGCTCAAGTCACTTTATGACCAGATTCGATCGGTAAAGACTCCAATGCATTTAAGTGAATAGTTGTTTGGAGTGAATTCTCCTAGAGCTCCAGAGTTCTAGAGCACCAGAGCGCTTTTTAGCTGAGTACCTAGGTTTAGCTGGTGGTCATGTGTACAACTTCACAGAAGGAAAAGGATCAACGCGGACAAGAAATTTTGTGAAGTTTGTGGTGAAGGGATTCGGTACAAAGTTCAAGGGTTCTGTAAGGACCCACAAGCCACTTTGCCTCTTGGGCTATTCAATCCTATACCGAAAGGTTGTTCCAGCCTATAGGGGTTTGTGTTATGTTAACTCAAGAACATAAGTTCAAAATTACATATGCATAGCATA
Organism: Picea abies; assembly: GCA_900067695.1. Lineage (NCBI taxonomy): Eukaryota > Viridiplantae > Streptophyta > Pinopsida > Pinales > Pinaceae > Picea > Picea abies. The sequence goes on along the minus strand of CBVK0101780354.1, from coordinate 9,167 downwards.
AGTTAAACAAAGTGGTTATCCCTAAATAAAATATAAGTGTAATTATAATAAGATAGGATTTACCTAGTTTTAGGTTTATCCAAATAATACCAAAGGAAAAGAAAGTCAAATGATAAGTAAAAACTTAGCTTAGAAGTAAGAATGATAATATCTAGAGATGATACCAAACCTTGAGTTTTATTTTATAAACCAAGTTCACACTTATACATACAATAACAATGTGAGTATCTATGTCTTATAATCATAGATAAGAAAAATAAAATTATATTCAAATAGTTGGTATATTACAAATTTTATTTTTATAAACTTCTATTTTAATATTTTCAAGCATGGGGAGGGTTTCTTCACTAATTTAGGTGTAGTAGATAGTGGGGTTATATATATTGTCATTAGCTCATAAATGCATTTTTTAATATTGTAAAATTTTATTTTTGTAAACTTTTATTTTAATATTTTCAATCATGGGGAGGGTTTTTCACTAATTTAGGTGTAGTAGATAGTGGGCTTATATATATTGTTATTAACTCATACATTTATAATGGAAAAAATAATAAATATTTTTAATTATGAGGAGGATATGGTGATAATGTTTATCATGGGAGGTTAATGAATAGAATTATATTAAAAAGTTTAATAACATATGAGGATGGGTCGGGATGATTACCATCAATTAAGATAAACTTTGGTTTATTTCACTTTGATAAATTTATGATTAATTAATTTTCTTTTAACAATTAGTTTCTATGATTAAGAAATTTTGCAAAGAAAATTTTGTTATTGTTTTTTGTTTTCATGAGTTCCTAATTTATGAAGATCCTTTATGTTATTATATCGTAAATTGAGCCTTAATTTGTGCATAGGAAGGGAATTTCAAGAGAAAAATATTTTCATCTTCAAATTTGTTAATATTACAAAGATTAAAATTTTGTATTCCTACTAAATTTTAGGTCTTTTCTAATGCCCAATTTTACCATAAATTTAGTGTGAGTTTGTTCTTATTTTATAAATTAATATATTATTTTATGTTTATTAGAATGGAGTATGTGATGATAATGATTATTATCTTTTGAGGAACGAACCAAAAAATAGTGCAACAAAGAGTAAAAATGTAACAAGCAAGCATAGAATTCAGAGAGTAAATGATACCGAGAATTAAACACAAGAAAGGGAATGATGTTTTATTGCTCAATCTTAGAGATGTAGATAACTCATCAAACGGGCTTATAATTTTTTATATGTCTCTTCATGATACACACATAAATATCACAATGTTCGGTTGTTTGTGAACAAATTGAACTCCTACACAAGCATTCGAACAATCAAATTGATTTTGAATTGGTTGAACTCCATCATAGGTATTCAAATTTCCAAATTGATTGTCACCTATTCAAAAACCTTCACCTTGCAAACAATTTATTGGCTTCAAAATTTTCATACTAAGCCTCATCACTATATTCACCATACACTCATGTTGTGATAGCCATAACTTACCGTTTTTCTCGTCTCTGTGTAATTCTATGCCTAATATATTTTTTGCAGCTCCTAGATCCTTCATATGAAACTGATGATATTATGGTAGCTACAGGATTTATTAGCCTCCATGTGTAACCTTTGACAAGAGAAGAATATTTTGGGAAGTAGGAGAAACCTTAAAACATTGGATAACTAGAATATTTCAGGAAGCAATAGAAACCCTAAAACGTTGGATAATAACCCTAGAATACAAGTCAACTCAAGAGAATATTTAATATTGACTTATTAGCCTCCATAAAGAGAAGTTGACCCAGTAAAGTGAGATAGAGAAATATAAATAGATGGAGCAAGACTTCATTTGTTACTCTCAATCTCACAAGTGCATAATACTAATGGTGCACAAGTTTGGAGATGGAGTGCAGTTGCAGCTGCTGCAACTAGGATTTTGGCTTTTGGTTGGGCGTTCTCTTAGTTATGGTTTGGAATTTCTTCTTGGTATTTGGTTATTCTTTCTTGGTGCAATAGACTTGGAGAAATATGTGCTACCTTGGTTGACTATTGTTCTTCTTCCATAATTATTCTCTCTGTCAAGGTTAAGGTGTTTGGGGGTGGCCTTTCTGCCTATGGTTGGGTGACAATATTGTTATATTATCTATGGAAAAATGAGCACATCTATTTATTTATAATAGGATATGGGCCCAAACTATCTTCAGACAGTATAACCACTATAATATATATTGGGAAGTTATTTTTTAAGATCGTTCTCACACAAATTATAGCTACAACTAGTTTCTCTAATTATGCAGCTACAAGAAACCCTAACCCTTGTGTTTAGGAACTTATGATGAAAGGTTTGACCTAATTCCTTGACATCATAGTGTGCCCTATCCTAGTGCACCTCTTGGTACTCTAAGCTAGCAAAAACATTAAGTTTGAATTTTGGTCAAAGTCAAAGTAAAAGATTGACTTCTCGTCAAATTCATTTTTGTAGTGAAAGTTGAAATTTTAGAGTTTCTAGCTTGTTGTAATCATTGAATCTTTTGATTGAGTTTATAATCTCTTCTTATCAATATGGTATCTAGATTTAGTTTCGAAGACAATATGAACGATGCTACAAGACTTCAAAGTTGTGCACTTGTATATGTTATCCAAGTTATGCCATCTAGCAAAACATCAATGTGTTTGCAGGAAAAGTATTAGCGAACTTTTCCAAGATGTAATATGGGATTCAGTGCATTCAAAGGAACAAGCGCACCCTCCACAATAGTTGAGGCTTTAGGTTCCAGGTTTGATTAAATTGTTAAGCTTCAAATTTGTGTATATCAAGGGTGATAATTGTTACATTACAAATTGTGAAAGAAATATTTGAAAGACTATATCATTGCTAGCTGCATTAAATACTTTACTGCATATGAATACCACTGATATAGATGCTTATTGTACTTGTCTAAAATATGAAATAACATCTCCTCTAGATAAATATTTCTTGTTTTCTCTTGTTTTTCTTGTTCCGAGTAGGTACCCTTGTGAAATATGTTTGATGAACACTCCTTGCAGAAGTTTTCATACAAGAAGTTTATAAGGATGAAACAACTGCCAAATGCGAAGAAATCGAAATAGATAGAAACAAAATTAAAGAGGCTCAGAGGAGTCCGACTCGAAATAAGTCTGGAATCAAAAGGAAACCAGAACAGGCTTGTGACAATTTGTAGAAAGAAAAGAAAGATGCAATAGACAAAAGAATGGACTCTCTAAGATGGAGGGAGATGATCACATAATTACAAAAGAAGTGCATGCATATTTCTCATTCATGCATGAAACCACGATTAGGAGGGAGATAATCCCCAACGATATGATCCATTGAAGAAGAAATTGTAAATACTATGAAGTATATATCCATGTTCTTCATTAGAATTAGCATCCATGATAAGAAACACATGTTCAAATTGACTCTGGAAGAAGTATTCTTCAAAAATAAGCCTTGAATATCCTTGATTGTCCATCTACATTTATGTTCCTATGGTGGAAGGAAAAAAGTTGGAGCCTTCAGGAAAGAAGGAAATGTAATCTGTAGAATATTCCATGGACTCCAACATCGAAGACAAACATGAGTAAGAACATGAAGATTCCAACAAAGAAAGAAAATTAAGAACAACTAATTGAACCAGTTTGAACCCACTAGAAGTAGTCAAGAAGAAGGAGTAAAACGAATCTATGATGAAGAACAATATATGTGAGAAATTATGAAAAATACTTAAGCATTGATAGATACAAGGCGAGACTCAGGGCTAGAGGGTTCTCCCAGAAGGAGGGAGAAAACTATGATGACAACTTGTTCCAATAACCAGACATACCTCTACATGAGCCATTATATCTCCTGTAGTATCCATGGGTTGGAATTTACATCAGATGAATGTAAATACTTTTCTTATCAAACAGAGTAATTGAAGAAGAAGCATATGTAGAGAAACCTCAAGGTTTTGAGGTATACCAAAAAGACACCCTTGTATGCAAATGGAAGAATACCTTGTATGGATTCAAGAAAAATTGGTCAAGGGTCTCTCATGTACAATACAAGCATGGTGAAAACTTCCTATTAAAGAGGAAGTATATTGAAATGGTTCTTCAGAAGTATGGGATGATGGATTGAAAATCCATGGAAAACTCCCATGATGACATATATGAAGAATTTGAGAGAATCTGATCTAGTAGACATGTGTCTGTATCAAAATTTGATTGGCTCGTTAATGTATTTGGAGAATACTAAACTAGATATTTTATTTGTGGGATGTTTGATTTATGATATACAACTTCATGGATTTATCGATTCAAATTGGACATGGAGTGCAGATGACAGAAGAAGTTCTACTTGGATATGTTTTAGTTTGATATTTTCCATGATGTCATGGGCTAGAGAGAAACAAAACTCTGTTGCACTCAACATTGCAGAAGCATAGTATATTGTAGCTTGTAATTCTTGTACAGAAGCAGTGTGGCTCTGTAATTTGATTTATGAACTATTTGATAAAGTGTTTTATTTGACCATGATATATTGTGATGATCAAAGTTGTGTGAATCTTTCAGAGAACTCGATGTGCCATGACAGGTCGAAGAACATTGATATCAAGAATTATTTTCTCTATGATAAAGTCCAAAGGGAAGAAGTTTTTCTCGAGTATATCTCCATAGATGAGAAGATAGTAGATATTTTGGTAAAGCCTTTTTCAAAAATAAAAAGTTTGCATACTTAAGGGACAAGTTGGGGCTCGTGGAGACGAACTCCATATTGAAAAAAGAAATGATTACTCCCAGGTTGGGAGATAGCACTTATATGTTATTGATTTATGGGCAGTCATTTTCCAATTCAAAAAATGGTCTAGGTTGGGAAGTTCCTTTCCATTATGGAAAGTGGTTCGAGATTTCTGATGGATAGTCATTTTCCAGTTCGGAAAATGGTCCATATCAGAAAGTCATTTTTGTAATGAATATGGTCCAATAGATTTTTGGTGTACCATAAACATTGATTCCCCTTATGGCCAGTGTGGGGGAATGGTCTAGGGTATTCATTCTTCTTGGAAGTCACTTTGAGTAGTGGTCAAGTAGAATGGTTCGCCTTACCAAGAACTGATTCTTTTGAAGTTCACAGTTGTGATAAGTTTCAAAGAATGATCTATTTTGGAGGTTAGTACAGGACAATCATTTCCATAGGAAATGGTCCAGACAATCATTCCCTATGGAAGACTCATTCTCTACAGGTTTCACTTTTATTAGTGTCGTAGGAATGGCCTAGTTAGGTGAATGGTCCAGGTTCATCAATCAAGGACGGGAATTCTGTAGGGAAAACTCATTCTCTCCAAGTTGCACTATAATTAGTGTCGAAAGAATAGCCTAGTTAGGTTGAATGGTCGAGTTTTAGAAATCGAGGACAATCATTCTTCCATGCTTGGGAAGAATAGTCCACATAGTCGATGGTTTATGCTCTACATTCTAAGGGAATATGCTCTTCCATATATCACAGATGTGAGTGGAAGAATGGCCTAGATTACCCAGTTTGTATCATGGTATTGTTTATATAGGTTGTTATCAGATGATATGATTTTTTTGGAGACTTTATGTCTTTGGACAATAGTTGTATTCTACTATGGTGGATGTGTTCTACTGGTTGTGACTATGTGTCACTCGTTAGTATTTGTGTGCTACTAGGTGTGGTTGTGTACCACTGGATAATAGTTGTGTACTACTATGGATAAAAACAATTGTGCTCTATTGGATGACACTATTTTAATTTCCATGGAGATTACCACTAGTGTTGGAGATGATTTCTAGCTAGATGGATAGTCAATGTGCTGATGGAAGACATTCTCCTAGAGGAGAATGATATAAGAGGGACAAATTGTTGGTGAACAGACATCCTTCCTATGGAGGATGGTTCAGGTTGAAATATTGTTGGTGGGCATACATTATCCTTGATTTCATAGTAGTGGCCAAATGGAAAATGGTCTAGAACAATCATTCTTATAGGACGTATGTCTGGATTAGAAGAATAGTCCTTGTAGCCCATGGCGTGGCTTCCATCATCTATTGGAACATTTATTCTTCTAGGACACATGTATGGATTAGAAGAATGGTTCTTGTATCACTTTGTGGAGTGAGGGACTTATTCAACATCATGATTAATTACTCAAATGGATTATGGATTCGAGAGATGATGTAGTTGATTTTATTAGATGATACTGATAGTGATGATGTTGGTCATGAGTTGATATATGTCATCATGAGATAGCCTATGCTACTATGATGATGACACTGGTTGAATGGTATGTTTGTGCTCAATATCATTTCCTTTAATACCTCCCTATCTAGGAGGGAGAGTTCATATTATGGTAGCTACAAGAGATATTAGCCTCCATGTGTTTTGAAAAGACTAGAATATTATGGGAAGCAAGAAAAACCCTAAAACATTGGATAATAACCCTAGAAGACAAAATGACTTAAGGGAATATTTAATATTAATTTATTAGCCTCTAGAAAGAGAAGTAGACCCAGTCAAGTGAGATAGAGAGGTATAAATAGAGGGCGCTAGAGCTCATTTTTCACTCTCACTCTCACAACTACATAAGACTAGTGGTGTGCAAGTTTGGAGAGGGAGTGCAGTTGCATCTACTGCAACTGGGATTTTGGATTTTGGTTGGACTTTCTCTTAGTTATGGTTTGTACTTTCTTCTTGTTCTTTGGTTATTCTTTCTTGGTGTGCTAACCTTTGAGAAATATTCACTACATTGATTGGGTATTTTTTTTCTTTCGAAATTATTTTGTCTATCAAGGTAAAGGTGATCGGGGGTGGCCTTTGTGCCTATGGTTGGGTGACAATATTGTTATATTGCCTATAGAAAAATGAGCACATCTCTTTATTTATAACAAAAACATCTTGTCCAATTGAGCCTTTAACCTATTGATATCAACCATGTTTTGACTTGCAAAAATCATATCATCATCATATAACACCAAGATAATGAATATGGTATTGAAACTTATCAAGTAAATACAATGATCATACTCACTTCTAGTAAAATTTTGGCTCATGATGAAGGAATCAAACATATTGTACCATTTTTTGGGTTCCTTTAGGCCATACAATGGTTCCATGTGTTTACAAATTAATCTCCCTTTGTGATCCTAAAAAAAATCTAATTGTTCCAAGTACATATCTCCGTTAGTGATGATTTTGTGGGAAGTGGGATCCCAAAATATACATCCCTTATATCCATCAGTATAATGCAAAATTATATTAAACTTGTATAAATTATAAGATTGTAATTATGGAAATAGCTTATGGTTTACTAGTACCTACATCCCTATCCCTTTCTTGGTCATATGACCTAGTCGTTAATGCCAAAAACAAGTAGATTTCCTTGCTTCCTCAAATACAACTGACTCTTCATTTTCTTGAGTTCTTCCTTCCATTTTGTAATGAATTCCAATATTTGTATCCTTCATAACCACCAAGATTCCATTGAACACTTTTTGTGCTCCACCTTTACCTATAAACATGTAACCTCTAGAATTCAAAAATCCGAAATAAATTAAATTATTTTTAAGTTCTGGTATATGTATAACATCCATAAAAAATCTTACAATAACATTGAACATATTAATCGTAATTCTCCCAATACCAACAATTTTAGAAGAAATATAATTTCCCCAAAAAACAACACCATCATTTATAGATTGGTAAGACTTAAACTAAATTCTATGTGAACACATGTGATTGGAAGCACCAAAATATGACAACCATTATTCTTGATATTGTGAGACACTACAAAAAGATAAAACTTCATCAACCATACCTAAACATGATTCATCGATATTCCTTACCAGATTCTTCCTTGGATTATTTTTCTTCCAACAATATTTCTTGAGATGCCCTAATTTACCATAGTACCAACATTTTATCTTTCCCTTAGACTTGGATCTAGATGTACCTCCTAATTCCCCTCTTTCTCTAGATTTACCTCTAACCACCAAATCTTCCAGTGTGGAGGTTTCTATATTGGATTTCCTCCTCACCTACTCAGACAATAAATCTCCCACAACATAGTCAAACTCAAGGGTATATATTGTGATAAAGATAATAGAAGTGAATAAATGATCCCAAGACTCGAGAAGCAAACAAAACACCATCATTCCCTTATCTTCCTCATCAATTTTTGCATGCATACTAGTTAACTAGCATAAGAAAGTATTAAATACATTTAAAAGATCAACAATTTTGGTACCTTCTTTCATCCATAGACTATACAATTTCCTCTTCAAGTAGATTTGATTCCTTAAGGAATTTTTCTTGTAAAGAATTTCCATTGTTATCCATAAGCCATTTGTTGTCTCCTATCGAATGAGATTAAAATGAACTTCACCTTCCATACATAAATGGATGGTACTAAGAGCTCTCAAATCCATATCTTCCTAGTCCTTTTCTTTCATACACATTGGTCTCTTTGTCTTTCCCACCAATGATTTCTACAATCCTTATTGCACAAACAAATCCGACATCTTCAACTTCCACAACTCAATGATATATTTTCCATTAAAATTATGCACCTCAAACTTTGCATTCATCATTTTCTCCATTTCATCCTTTCATGTGGCCTTCTCCTTAATGTCCCGACTCTTCTTCCTTCTCCATGGAAGCTACCACTGAAGAATGAATTATTCATGACAATAACCATTGCACAATTCCTTACTTCTCAGTGGATTATCTTCACAAAATCAACCCAAACCCTTATTTTCCTCTGTAGGGATTTGACCCAAGAGTCCCTTGGCTCACTCCTTCACTTGACCTCAATGATCTTAGACTACAGGAAAAAATATTACTATTATGTGTAAAACCTATGATATTTGACTCTGGAATATTGAATACCAATTATTGGGGAATCAGATAGAAAGAATGAAACACAGAGTAACAATGTAATAGTCAAGAACAAAATTTAGAAATTAAATGATAGAGAGAATTAAATGTGGGAAATGGAATGGTATTTTGTTTCTCAAACTCAAGGATTCAAACTGTTAATGCTTTGTAAATTCCTATAGGTTGTTAGGAAAGAAGAAATCTATGAGAGGTAACTTTATCCAATCACTTCTAAACTGGAATCTAGCCCTACCAGCTTCAGAGAGGGATCTCTCTGTATGATTTACAT
>CBVK0101780349.1:0-10783 GCA_900067695.1 Picea abies | reverse complement strand
ATAAAGAAGTACTTTTCCTGTCCCACAATATGAGGTTTTCATTGTTTATTTCGTAAATGTTGATTAAAGCACTAACCCATTAATCTGTAGATCAAATGGATGTGGATTTCTCTGTTTTTATTTTGTAAATGAAGGTCAGACTTGGGAGGAGAGTTGTAGTCAAAGAGCGACCAAGCATGAAAAGGGATCGATACCAAACGTCGTAAATAAGGTGTGTTCACTTGACCTTCTTAACTGTGTATTTTATTAAAAATAATGGGGATTAGGTCTGGGATGATGGTAAAAAGTAGGAATCTTTAGATCTTTTCTGCATGCATGATTCTTAACTGTGTATTTTATTAAAAATAATGGGGATTAGGTCTGGGATGATGGTAAAAAGTAGGAATCTTTAGATCTTTTATACATTCGTGATAAAACCCTAAGTGCTAGTCCATAGGGGGATTTCCCACTCACAACACTCACCCATTTGAAATTTTCACTAGAGCATAATAAAATCATCCCATTTAAATGTTGATATCTATGAATTAATGCATTTTTTTCTTTGGGTATTTTTATTATGAGTTGTAGTGCTCTATGCATAAATTGTTGAAGTAAATTTTCATCCTGTAGCACCTACGCATATACTTTATTATTTTTTTTCACATTTTCAACTTCCCAATGAGTTTTCCTTTTCCCACAAGTCATATACGACATATATATCGAAATATGGGACTATTGGGGTGTTTATTAGCTACCCACAGACCATATAAACATTTTTTCCCATTCGTCAACTATCAAATTCACCCCAAAACATTTTCCCTCTATCGTCAAATGCCAAACTTACTTCTAGAATTTTTTCTCCATCTGTGAGTGATACAATCAACTTCCATACATTTTTTATGCACTGTGGATCACTAAAATTCATCCCAACACGTTTTCTTACATTGTTGGTGATTAAATTCACCCTCATATTTTCTTCTCCTCCTGTTGGTCACCAATTCCGATTTGCAAAAGGTTTCCTTTCACTGTTGGCCACCAAATCCTCCCTTTAATTGATTTCTTTCATCATAGGTTGACTTTCATATGACTAGCATATTTCTTGGTCAATTTACCTTCACTATTTGATCGACAACAATCCCTAGTCAACTAAATCAGTCCATAATTTGACTAGGTCAGTGTCTAGTCAAATTTTCTTCTTGGTCGACTTGACTTTAGTCTAATTTGACTTGGTTGACGAGACTCTTGGTCAACTCAAATTTGGTCAATTTGTTTTCTATTCCGAGCCAACTTGCATCTTTCTTACTCATTTTGTTTTGACTCGACTTGTGGCTTGATTGGTTGAGAATTTCCCATCGTCTAAAGAGGTAAGGTTATAATTGTTTTATTCAGAAGAATTATCCATGTTAGTGAGATGAACAGGCTATAAGCCTACCATTTATAGATCAAAATATTCATCCAAATAGTAGGTGGAAGCAAACGTGGTTAGAGTGTCTCAGGAGTTTTGATAGTCTTGTCTTTATTGCATTGACAAGTATTGCATTCAGCTACAAAGGTGTGAATGTCCTATTTCATACTGTACCAAAAAAAATAATGTTTGACCCTTTCATAAGTTTTGGAAAAACTTGAATGCTTGGTTGTAGGTGAAGCATGAAACTAAAATAACACTATGTATTTAAGGGTCGATTGTTTTCTTAAATAGAGGCAACCTTTATAACGAATCTCTTCATTATGCCAAGAGTACCCTAGAGAAGCATGGGGATCCTATTGTAGTTTTCGGATTAGGCTATAGATTTTGGGGTCTTTCCACCATTCCTGGTGAAGAACCTGAAACTAATATGAAACAATGAACGAGAGGGAAAGAGGGAGCATTTTTCTTCATATTGTCGAGAAAGGGCATCATCCACCACATTTTATTTTCTCTTCTTGTAAATGATCTCATAATCATACCCAAACATCTTGGTCACCCATTGTTTTTTCTCCAAGAATGAAATCTTTTGTTCCAGGAAATACTTGAGGCTTTGATGATCCATTTTAATTTGGAAGTATTTCCCTAAGAGATAAGGGTTCTAGAGATCCAATGCATGCAAAATAGCCAACATTTACTTTTCACATATTGATTGGCCCAAATTTTGCTTCGACAACTATTTGCTGGTGAAACCCAAAGTTCTTCCTTCTTGAATGAGGACCACCCTGATGCATCACATTCTAGAACAAAGGTCTTGGTGAAGTCAAGTAGTTCTAGGACATGAGTTGTGCACATAGATTCTTTCAAGGCTTGGAAGTATTGGTCAGTTCATGGATTCCAACCAAAAGAATTATTTTTAAGGATATTTATGAGGAGATCCACAATGTTTCCATAATTTTGAACAAACTTGTGATAATATCCCATTAAACCTAGGAAACCACACAAAATTTTAAGAGTTTTAAGGCAAGGCTAATTCTGCATATCTTCAATTTTCTTAGGATCCACCCTTACACCATTCTTGCCAACAACATGACCTAGGTACTCAGCTTTAGAGGTTCCAAAAGAACATTTAGATTGTTTGAGGAAGAGTTTGTACTTGGAGAGGAGATGGAGAAATTGATCCACATGAGTGAGATGGGTTTGCGAATTTTTACTATAGATGAGAATATAATCAAAGAAAACTAACACAAAGTGATGGATAGATGAGAATATAATCAAAGAAAACTAACACAAAGTGATGGAGGAAAGAAAAAATGATATGATTTATGAGGCTTTGAAAAGTGGAGGGGAATTAAAGAGACCAAAGGGAATGAACAAGAACACATACTCACCCTCATGATTTTGAAATGTAATATTGGGACTTTCTTCCTCTTTCATATGTATCTGGTGGTAGCTAGAACATAGATCAATTTTAGTAAATCATTGAGCCCCATTGAGTGCATATAGAAGGTCATCTATGAAAGGAATGGACGATTTTTCCTTGATGGTAATTTTGTTGAGGGCACTAAAAATTAAGACACATGCACTAAGTTTCTTCCTTCTTGAGGACCATGACTACATTGGAATAATAGGGGTTGTTACTGGGATGAAATAAACCCATTGCTAGCAACTCTTGGACAATTTTTTCAAATTCATTTTTCTGAGAAAAGAGATGACAATAAGGGAGAACATTGGGAAAGAGACTTAAATGAATTAAAGGAATCAAATTTTCATGGTCGTCGCGGGAGGGGGGAAGGCCCTTGGGATTTTGGAAAAAAACTTTGTGTTGGGAAAGGATAAAGTGGAGTTTGAGGTGCACATAAGGTGTCTCAACTGCTTGAATGGAATGGAGTTGATAAATGATACTAGAATGACCTTTTTTAGTAACTTTTCCATGCGGTGGGAACTGATGATCTATGGATATCTTGTTGTAATGGCTATTAATTTATATTGTTGGCCTTCCTATTGGAATTTCATGGTTAAATCCTTAAAATCCATGGTGATGGGGCCTAGAGTGCGGATCCATTCAACACCAAGTACAATATCACAACCATTAAATCCTTAAAATCCATGGTGATGGGGCCTAGAGTGCGGATCCATTCAACACCAAGTACAATATCACAACCACTCATGTCAATACCAAACATGTGATATTTCAAGTCATACTAACCAATTTGTAGGTGCACATTTTCACAACACTCCCCGAAGTTCACGGAACCCCCATTGGAAATCATGATTTGAAAATTATTGGTTGCATGGATATAAAAATTTATCTCTGGGGAAAGGCAACGATGAATGAAATTATGAGTTTATCCACTATCAACTAGGATGATGAATTTTGGGTGATTAATGTAGCCAATTAACTTTAGGGTTTAGGGAGTAGAAAAGCCAATGAGAGAATTCAACAAAATCATAGGTTCAACTTCAGGAGGATCATAGGGTGGCGTAAGATCATCTACTTGTGGTATCACTTACTTTGGTGAAAACACAACATATTCATTAGAAACATCCTATGAAATGGCCATAAAAGGTTTTTTTCTTTACACTTGTGCATTGGAAACTATTTCTTATCAAAATTATAGCAAAGAGCCTTGAGTTGGCATTCAACCATTTTTTCTCATGTTAATTTTTGGATCTTGAGAGTAGTGGCCTAAGGTGCAGGAGTGGGGGGTTTAGCGCGGGGGATAAAAGAGGGTTTTATAATCTGGGAAAGGATGGGTTGTTGTGACTCCTTGGCACATTTTGTTTCTTCCAACCAAGTCTAGGGGTGAACCCTGAGGATCTAGGCTTGAATTTCATCGTTTATTCCACTAATAAAGCATTCATGGAAGAACGCATCTATCATACCCTCTGTTCAGAAAGTGAAGTCTTCCATCATGTAAGACTATTTCAACTTGGTTAGATGACCTAAATTGTGGGTGTCCATGTTAACGAGTTCATATAGCTTAGCAACAAATTGTGTCCAAGTAGCATACCCTTGGAATGATTTCAACTCCATTTACACAATTTTCATCATTCCGAATCCAAATAGAGAAAATTGTAATAAATCTTGGTTAACTCATCAGTAATTACATGCAGGCAAAAATAGTGTTCCATCTAAGTGACCTAGGATTTTGGATCTGAGCCATCAAATGTTTTCACCTCAAGTCTGGGAGAACGAGGATCATGATGTAGGGAGTTGGAATGAGAGTTTAGAGGTTGGTTGAAGTCAACACATTCAACATGGAGGGTTGGGTAGAGGAGGAAGGACCTTATAATTTTTCCATGAATTGTTTAAGAGTGGAATTGACTTCATAAATTCAATTATTGATGTTTTCCTAGATGTAGTCCACTTTGGCATGAATGGAAAAAATTGCATAATTAAGTTTTAGATTGGTTTCGTATTGGCAAGTAGGACCCATTTGGAGATCAAGGGTGGGTCCACAGACAAAACATAAGATAAGTGAGATATACCACTGTAATTAGTGAAACCATAGGAATCCAATGGAGTAAATGGTAAATAAGGGTGTCGGGAAGGGGATGGGTTCAAGGGGAAAGAATGGCTTAAAAATGATAGATATCACTACGATTAGGGAGAAAAGGGGAATCTAATGGAATATGTCCCAAATAAGGCTGCTAGGAAGGGGATTGGGTCCACACAAAAAAAGTGGCTTAAAAATCATAGGTACCATTGTGATAATGGTGAACGAAGGAATACAATGGGATAGGTCTCAAATAAGGGTGTCGATAGGACCACTATAGTTTTTTTTTACTTCTACAAAGTTATACTCTATCTTGAAGAATATTTCATTGGAGAATGGCCCAAATTGTTAACCGAAAACATTTTGTAGGAATTTCACAACCAAAATGCAACAGGCAAGTTTGCACGGAAATAACTCTCTTTTGTTCCCTTTCTATTATGTTTATTTCCCAAGGGGTTAGGCTCTATAGTGTTCCTACAGACAAGGATTTACCCTATGTTTTATCTCTTTGATATACATGTGGGTTCGAACAATAGTACTTGGCCCAATATCTCAAAGCACCAACTGAGGAGGATCGACCATACCCTTAGTCGCACTACCTGATTACCCAAGTACTAGAGATTATCTTCCCAAGTTTTTTTCTCGATGTCACTATAGAAATTAGGCACTCGATCAACTGAGCTAGGGTTGGTTTCAAGAGACCTACGAGACTCATGATATACCTAACAGTACGTAGGATTGATGGATGGATACATATTTTGTCTGATGCAATACTACTCGAAGGGTATGAACAAGTGCTATGGAGGTTTCCAACAAAGTGAAGTGTTGGTTTCTAGACAACCCCATGAAACTGTATGTATTTCTTGCATGTAATCTTCCCTACTACAGTTTTACCCACTAAATGGCATATCTCTTAACTTTAAAGACACCGACAGTAAACATCTCTAACCTGGAAAAAACAATTCCCACAATTTCCACATAGGAAAGTTCTATAATACCACTTGTTAGGTACCCGTTCTATTATAAAAATAAAAAAACATAAATACTACAAAAAATACCAGTGGAATAACAAAAATCTAGAGAACCACAAGACCAAAAATGGTAACTTTATTGATAGAAAGAAACGTTCACTTTTGTCTTTGAGGGGGAAACCTCTAGCAGATAAGTTCTCTATTACAAAAATTCTCAATACAAAGCTTTATCATTACTTCTACTTGTATTTATACTAAATCTATATTCAAAAGAATAATCTAGATGAAAATATTTCTAGAAGTGTAAGCTTATATTAATTCTTCTTACATTAGACCTATTAACATTATTAAATAAGACTTATTTATTGATATAGACCTTTATTACATGGAAAATATATTATTGTACATACATGAGGGGTTCAAGAGGTTAGGTCCCTAACAAGTGACATGGAATGACATGTGGATGTTGACACATCATCACCCTATTTCCTTCATCGACCATCAAATGTTTCTCTTAGATGATCTAAAACTTCACCAACTCAGTTGATGCCTCACCATTGTCCCATGGACCATCGACACTTTCTCTTACTTCATCAGAACACTTTTCTAAATCAGTCAAATCGATTGTCATCCCATTGACCCGTCATTCATTTCCCTTGGAGTACTAAAAATAATTCTCCAATCCGACCAACTCAACTATAGGCCCATCATCCCATCAACCATTTACCTTGCATGATTAAAAGTACATCACCCAAATCTGGCTAACCCAACCGTCAGTCATCTGTGATCTCATTTGGCCAACTCTAACACGTAGAAATTTTTTGATCTCCTGAAAAATCTAAACCTTCAATCTTTGATCCAAGATGATCTTGACCGTCGATTGGCTCCAACCTCCTAAAGGAAAAAATGAATCTAGACCATCGATCTATGTCCTTTTCCCAACTCCTGAAAATGAATCTTGGTTGTTGATCTGGTAACTTTTCCAAAATTTGAAAACATTAGAAGTTTTTAAATTTTTCAAGGATCAATCTGGGTCATTAATCCCAAGATTGGACATGATCTCGACCGTCGATTCATCAAACTCTTCCTAGTTCTATAATGACCATTAAAATTTGAATTTGTTTACCTTGGAGGTCCAATCTAACTTTCCAACTCTATATATCGACTCCATTAAATTTATTAGGCATTCTTGAATCATTTAAACTCAAATATTTTCACGCATTTGGAGATTTTATCTTTAATTTTCCTCCATTTTCCCCCAACTTCTCTCATACTAAAGTCTACAATAGAGAAGTTTACCAATTCTCACTCATTTTAGCACATACCAGTCCAATGTTTCAACCATATGCTATGATACCACTCTATAACATACCCAACAACCAATAGGATGGGCTGCTACCTCAATAACACACTTCTTCAACCAATTTCAAATTCTAAGAACCATTAATTAATAAAGAAGCATGAAATAAATGAAATAATCGCACATGAAATAATCAAGATTCATGCTAGACTTAAAAATAATGTTTAATCATGCCATGCATATCAATAACTAACAAGTAGGAACATTAAAAATACATATCTTGGAGATAATATTTAATACACAATGGAAATAAATATACAAGAAAAGGAACCCATGACAGAGAGAACTTATCTTAAACAAAACCAATCACCAATTGACTGGCAGATCAAGGATGTTCCACCTAACCTTAGACATTGTTGTTCCAAGTCTCAATAGAAGGTCACCCCTAAGACAAGGCCATGAATCGACAAGGAAAAGTTCCATAGTGATACTAAACTTCCCAAACTAGTCAAAACTCATGCTCTCACAAGTTTTTCAACACACAACAATCCAAAGTACACCAGCTACCCAAAAACAATGAACCCACTTCATTGCCATGCAGTCCCTTAGGATGTCCACTTCTTTCTAGGGATTCAGTGAATCTGGTCAAGAATATTCATGTTGGGACTCTCAGGATCAACATATATGAACAAAGATTAACACATTCCAATGCATATCATGCATGCAAGCACTGATTTGTGGCTAGCATACACCAGTAATTACTACAACAAAAGCAATGGCTTCTTTCCTCAACAATTTGTCCCCATGTCCCAACCAAGAACAAGAATTACTGAGGAATAATGAATGAATGAATGAATCCAATGACAGAGTGAAATAGTTAATTAAGAAGAACCCTCAAACATCCCACAAGAGGTGTTTATATAATTACTTGAAATCAAGAACCACATGGCCTTCCCCCCAAGAATCTCATGTAACCAATTTTCTCAATTAAAATCAAGATGGGTAATTAAAATATAATAAAAATAATTATTCCCTTTATCTCATTGATGTTTTCATAGAATCAGAGAGGTACTTCCACATAGGCATTTTTTTTTATGTGGAAGTTATTGAAAATATTCTAGTCTTGATTTTACTTTAGTTAGAAGGAATTAATTAAAGTAAAAATGTATTTATTAATGAATTGAGTTATTTAAGGACATTCTTAGCATTCAACATGTAATGTAAATTTTAAGTGGGTGTGAGAAGTAATCTAACCATAGATCACTTTGAAGATTAGAAATATATGGTAACTCATGATTATAAAAGCAAGGTTGGGGTATAAGAAAAGTCACTTTTGATGAGAGATAAAAGTCAAGGACTTTTGTTAGATACACTTGTGAGAGACTCAGTGAGAGACCAAGGTAGATACTTGTGTTGAGAGAGTCAAAATGGTCGCGACTTTTGATGAGTTAAAAAAATCAAGGACTTCCGTGAGATACACTTGTGAGAGACTTGGTAAGAGACCAAGGTAGAGACTTGTGTTGTGGGATTTGACATGGTCGGGACTTTTGATGAGAGATCAAATTCAAGAGACTTGGTGATAGACCAATGTAGGGACTTGTGAGAGATGCACTTGTGAGAGAAACTTGGTGAGAGACCAAGGTTGAGGATAGTGAAGAAAGAATTTTTCTACAAAGGAGTGTAGGAAAAAATAAGGACTTTTTATTACACTAGAGTGAGGAGATATCATTGGTTGGGTGAAGAGAGTTCATCCAAGTATTGTTGAGAGGGTTGAATAAAAAAGGATAGTGATTCAAAATCTTTATAGGTGGAGAAGGACTTCCATACAGAGGCCATATAGGTCAAGTAGAAGAGAGAGCAGAAGTAGCCATATGTGGGTTTCAAAGGAAAAAAACCACATGGATGAGCAGATTCATACAAAGATTGTCGTACTATATTTCCATACACATTCGTGGGTCTCAAAGGAGACAGGAATAGATATCCATGGGTTAGAGACAGGAAATGTGTATACATTTGTGGGATAGAGAAGGGAAAGTAACATATGAATTGGGTAATGTGTTGGTACAAGGCCATACAAAAGCACAATAGTTTCATGGTTTATCTGTAGTGTAAAATTATCTAAGTTAGCTATTATCCATTTTACAAGAGCCCTTATTTGACCTTAATAAAAGCATCATTGGACTGGTTTTCCCTCTATGGTTTTTCCATGGGTTTACACAAAATTCTTGGTGTTCTTATGTTCTTTATTTGGTTTCCTTATTTATGCTTTTGTTGCATGTTTTGTTGAGTAACCTAGATGCTATTTGATTTATAAAATATATGTTTCTTGGAATCAACTACCCAGTGCTAGTTTGAAGGGAAACATTGATAGGGTATCAAAGCATACCCAAGGGTGAGAGAAAAAATATCAACATGGTATCATAGTGAGGTTTCTCTGAGAGGAAACCAAATGCACATGGTATCAACAGATCTATGACATTAGAGTGACCAGAGGAGAGATCAAGTTCAGATCTAAGGTTGAAAAACAAACCTATGGGATCAGGAGTGACGAGGTGGGTGCTTGAAGGACTAAGCATAGATCCACTTTATTTTGCAACAAATGAATCAGATTTGTAGGAGATATTAGCAGATCTATAAACCAACAAGGGAAATCAAAGGATTGGATTTCAGGGAAAAAATAGTATGGGACAGAACTGATGTTTCTTTGGGT
Organism: Picea abies; assembly: GCA_900067695.1. Taxonomy (NCBI): domain Eukaryota; kingdom Viridiplantae; phylum Streptophyta; class Pinopsida; order Pinales; family Pinaceae; genus Picea; species Picea abies. The sequence goes on along the minus strand of CBVK0101780349.1, from coordinate 918 downwards.
ATAGAAAGGAATTCATGATTCACAGTGTTGAAATTTGTGGACATGTGCGGGACATAGGAGGACAAGACACGGATATCCATAGGTCAAAGAAGGACAAGTCACAGATAGGCCGTATAGGACAATATAGAGGCAATTTCAATAGGATGACTTGCTGAGCAATGGGAGGAGGTCGGGAAGTCAACAAGGATATCTCAGATAGGTGGAGAAGGACTTCCATCTAGATATTGGATCCACATGGGAGACCATAGGAGTAGAGAAGGACTTTTTCTCTTGTGCTTGAGTCATATACTTTGGAGAAAAGATATATTTTTTCTCAAGTGCTTGAGCCATGAAGGACAATGACTCAAAGGGATCTCAAAGGGTGAAGAAGAACATTCATCCAAACATCATAGGATGAAATATTTATTTAATTTAGTGACTCACAAATAGAGCAGAGAAGGAAGTTTTCTCAAGGCAATCTCAGAAATGGGGGAAGAAGGAATTTCACCTAGATATCTAATTAGTCCAAGGGAGAATAAAATTCATAGGAAAATCCAGAATAGTTCCATGAGAAGAAAAAATATATAGTGGCAAGGATAGTTCTAAGAAGTAGAGGAGTTGTAGGTACAATATAGTATAGCACAAATAGAGGCGCTCGATTGTAGGTGTTTTCTATTTCTCATTGGACGGAACACACACAAAAAATTAGTGAGTAAGATTTCATTTATTGGATGTAGAATGTTAAGCCCTAATATTGGCTCATTACCACTTAATTGGGGCATATTAGATTAGTAATGTTATTTTATTTATGTCATTATTAGGCCATTAGTTGTGATTTAGATTAGTAATGTTATTTTATTTATGTCGGCTTTAGGCCATTAAAACCTCCTCGTCTCCTATATATACCAAGGAGACATTTTCATTTTGAATCATCTTGGA
>CBVK0101780348.1:0-15523 GCA_900067695.1 Picea abies | reverse complement strand
TTTTCCTGAAGTTTTTCTATGCTATATTGATGTTTGGTTCTTAACATAGAAGGACTTTCATTCAAGTGTGAAAGGATAGTGTTCGAGGAAAGGCGAAAAGGATCAGTAAGGGAGATAATAGTCAACTGAAAAAATCAAAGGACTGATCTTGGGGTTTTTAGGGCTTGGATATTTTCTATTTTTTATTCCTTAGGTGAACCGTTATCCTAGGATGAGATCCTATAAAGGATCCAAGGGAATATTGGATCAATGACAATGATAGAGAAAAGGGAGAAAGTAGCTCCAAGGGTTGAGAAACTCATAGGGAGTCATCTTTTAGGTTCATGTAGGAAGGAGAAACCTTCCAAGTCAGTCAGGAAGGAGTCATGATATAATATGGCCATGCAGAATGCTCTAGAGCATGAGACTTCTAGGAGATTGTTCAAAGGAAATGAGTCTTTAGAGACAAGCTAGGAAATCATGGAAGGATAGCTTATGTGTCAAAGGGAGCAACTAATCAGATGTATTGGAGAGTAGGCATGATAGTGGATCTGGTACCGAAGATAGAGAAGAATCTAGGTGGGATAAATACCTCCCTCACTAAGAGGGAGTGTTGATGTTTTGGTAGCATTGGATAGGTACTTCCACATAGGAACGTTTTTTTCATGTAGAAGTTGTCGAAAATATTCTAGTATTGAGTTTAATTTAGTTATAAGGAATTAATTAAAGTGAAATTGTATTTATTAGTGAATTAATTTATTTAAGGACGTGCTTAAAATGGAGCATGTAATCTAAATCTTAAGTGGGTGTAAGAAGTAATATCAATAGTAGATCACTTTGAATATTATAAATAGTTTTTAACTCATGATTATAAAATAAAGGCTAGGGTATAGAAGAAGTCACTTTTGATGAGAGATCAAATTCAAGGAATTTTGTGAGATACACTTGTGACAGACTTGGTGAGAGATCAAGGTAGAGACTTGTATTGAGGGAATCGACACAGTCGAGAATTTTGATGAGATATCAAAGTCAAGTACTTGTGAGAGATTTGCTAAGAGACCAAGTTAGAGACTTGTGTGGAGGGAGTCGACACGGTCAATAATTTTGATGAGAGATAAAAGTCAAGAGACTTGTTGACATACCAAGGTAGGGACTTTTGTGAGATGCATTTGTGAGAAAAACTTGGTCAGAGACCAAGGTTGAGGATAGGAAAGAAGGAATTTTACTAGAAAGGAGTCTAGGAGTAAAGAATGGCATTTTCTTACACTAGAGTGAGGATATATCACTGGTTGGGTGAAGAGAGTTCATCCAAGTATTAATGAGAGGGTTGAATAAAAAATTTGAATCGCAAAGGACCGTGATTCAAGATCTTGATAGGTGGACAAGAAGTTCCATCTACAGGTCATAAAGGTCAAGGAGGAGAGAGAGCATAAGTAACCATAGGTGGGTTTCAAAGGATAGAAACCAAAATGAAGAGCAGAGTCATACAGACGTTTCCATATGGGATTTTCATACATATATGTGGGTCTTAGAGGAGACATACACAAATATATATGGGTCGTAGAAGGGAAAGGTGTGGAAATCGATGGGCCAAAGAAGTGTAAGTCGTGGATGCATTGGGAAACATGTCAGTACAAGGCCATACAAAATCAAAAGAGTTTCAAGGTTTGTTTGTAGTGTAAAATTATCTCAATGGGTTGTTATCCTTGTTATGGGAGCCCTGATTTGACCTTAATAAAAGAATCATTGGACTAGTTTTCCCTATGTGGTTTTTCCATGGGTTTACCCAAAATTCTTGGTGTTATTATGTGCTTGATTTGGTTTCCTTGTTTATAATTTATCTACATGTTTCGTTGAGTAACCTAGATTTTCTTTGATTCAGTAAATATATGTTGCTTGGAATTAACTACCTAGTGCTAGGTTGAAGGGAAATCTCAACAGGGTATCAGAGCATACACAAGGGTGAGAGAGAATAATATCAACATAGCCCCCTCTCTTGTGGAATCATAGCCCCTTATAACTTTTTCCTTGTTCGTCTTGCAGCCAACAATGTATTTTATTATTTGCAATGTTCAATGTTTTACATTTTCTAGGCACTCCAACCTCTTTTAATTAATTAAGAACTATGTCCTTTCTTCAAATAAACAAAACAAATTATTAATATGGGGTCTCAAAACCATAGTATTACACTCAAATTCTAAAAATTTTGGGTTTCTAGACTCCTAAGTACAAAGGAGTATCAATTGTTATAGTGCTCTATTATAGTTAAGTATTTCCAACAATTATACTTGATTATATTTTTCATGGCACCAACTAAGGAGGATCGATAGTAATATTATACATACTACCTAATTCATTGGTATGCGAGAGTGATCTCCCTAAGTGTTGTTCTAGGTTAACCATAGCAATAGGACGACTGAGAGGGTTATGTAAGGCTAGTTTCAAGTGCACCTAAATGGATTATGATATACTTGAGGGTACATAGAAGATTGAATCCATAGATCAGATTTGTTTGATGCAATACTACTTTAAGGATTAACACTAATGTTTACAAGGGTGTTCAACCACGTGAATTCACTTGTATTCACTCCATGTACTCTTCCCCAAATAAAATTTTACCCATTGAATGGTAGATCCTTATCTTTAAACACATTGGAATATGTCTTTAGCCTAAAAAAAATTCAAACTTTTAGATGCATGCTAGCTCAAAAAAATTATTTCATACCACTTGTAATGTACTTAACTAGTATAAAAAATAGAACATAAACAATGTTCAGACAAAATTAAGTGTGGAAATGAAAATATAAGAGATAATCACTTTAAAGTTGTACAAAATAACCCATGTATTAATGATTCCAAAGGAGAGAGAAATTTTTATGAACCTCTTTGATGGGGAAACCTCCTTTGATAAAATATCTAATATAAAAAAAATCATTTACAAAACATCACATAGCCTTCTAGCTCTATACATAATTTCTTATTAATAAAAAACTTACTTGTGATCCATAATTAATGAGTATTAACCACCCTGTGGGATTTATTTAATAAAGACAACCATTTTAAAGTAATTAACTAACCACTAACTATTTAATAAGAATTATTCATAGAATATGGTCTTATACATTGATTGGTTAACTCCTATGTACTCAAAACTAAGGAGGTTAGGGTAGGACCATAACAATTTTTATTATCAAATTCAACAATAAATATCACCTCATTCATGTACCTATTGTTTCCAAATACATTACCGATTAGAGAACAATTCCAAGGAACTCTACGGAGGAAAACTAACCTCCCCACTTTAGTCTATACTAGAAGAATCTAACAGCCAGAGGGGGTAACCCTCAAATAATATTGTTTTAATTGAAATTTCTAGAATAAGTTGAAGAAAGACGATGGTTCTTAACAACTCAAACTAATTAGGAAACTCTTTGTACAATGATTGTAGAAATAATGAAAAAAAAACAAGGTTTTTATTAGTTTTCCTAATTTAATGAGGGAACAATAATCCCATTCAACATTTTTTAGAAATCCTTTGAAAGAAAGGTAGAAGATGATAAACAACACATATTCCTCTAAAATAATATTGTTCGAGGAAGATACTAAATTAAAGAAAAAAGTAAACCAAGTATATTTAGATTACACATTCCTAAATACATGTATAAAGAAATCATATTGCCATACATTCAAATGAATACAACATATGACTAGTTATAAACATTCAATAAAACTTCCATCCAAAATCTTATTCATATTTTTCAACATAATTCAGTAATAAATACTATCAATTATCAATATGAGAATAAAAATATTGTTAGAACCACATTTAACATCATAAAAATTCATTACAAGAATCAACTTTTGTAAACATAGATGCAATTATTGATATATTAAAATTTTGATAAATACAAAGAAAAATCTTTAGAATAAATATCTAGAGATTTTTTGGACTCAAAATATGAAGTTTTTTCTTGAAAAATGTTTAAATAGAGTGAATAGAGAATAGAAAAACTTATTTGAAATACAAAATAAATTAGAAAGTATTGATTGAAAGAATGATGTGTCCTCTAAAAACTCAGAAATACTATAAAATCCTAGAAATTTTAGAATATTGTTTCTCCACTATGTTTGATGTGACTGATGAAAGTCCTTTTTTAGATTCAAATTTCGATAATTTCTTTATCTTTCTTCCTTTATTTTATCCTCATGAACCTTAACCATTTTTTCCAAGTAATAATTTTCCAATATAGTGAAGAGTGGCACTTAACAATATTTGAAACAGTTCATCCCTTCTTATGTTATGCATGTAATCCATATAATTTGTCTATCTAGTCATGCATTTATTTTTCTCCTAGGTAGGGGCTAAGATGGCATGGAAGCAAGTTGAGGTTCTTGAACTACTATTGGATCCTTTCTTCTTAGTATGGATATTAAATCCCATTCATTCCCTTCAAAGTCTCTAACTTTTGACATTTTCCTTACATTAATATCTAATTTTGTAAAAATATAAAAAAAAGCATGTGGTAAACTTCGACATAAATTTTCAACATTATTCGAAAGGATGAAATCAATTGAAACCTTATCAAATATCAATTTTTCCTTCAATGGGCCAACAAATCCCATTAATTGTTTAGTATTGTTTCTTTGTTTGATTAATGACTCACTTTGTACCTCTGTACTGTAAAACCAATAATCATCTATCAATGGGAAATTTAACCCTAGATTGATTAATGGATTGAAATTGTCCCTAAAATATTGAACATTATGATTCAATTCATTACAATTGTTTTGTGTTGTCAATATTAAGTTTATTTTTGTGTGTACATCACTATCTACCATAATCATAGAATTTTGATCTTGGACACCCATGGAAACTAACTTATATTGATTTCTTCCATTCAAAAAATTTATTACATCCTCTACCACTTGAGCTTTATCTCCTAACTGTGTCCAAGATTTGTTTATCTCAATATATACTCATAGTGATAAAATTTTAATCTATTGCACAACATTAAAATGACCCCTAATATTTTCCATTATCAATATAAGTTGATACCAAATTACATTTTTTGCTCCAACTTTAAATTTCCTTCCATCTACTCTCCTTTCAATTTATTCTAATGATTTCTTTAAATCCTCAATTCTTTGAGTGCCTTCAACAATAATTTTGTCTATTTTAGCTAATTATTTGTGACAATCATCAACTATCAAATTTCTTTTATCAATTCATGTTTTCATTTCTATAACTTCTACATTCTTCCAATGGATATTCGATTCATCTTTTTCTATCTCCTTTGAAATTATGTAGATTTGGTTTTTCAAACTTACTATATACTCTACCTTTGATCCTTCCTTTATAATTTCCACTTTTAGGGTGGATTCCTTTTGATCCAAATTGGATGATATTGCTACTTATTTTTATTCATTCAAATTTTCAATTATCTGACCCAATCTGATATTTTGTTGCTTTAACTTAGGAAATTGCTCAATCAATTGGTCATTTTCCTTATGTACTTCAACCAGTTCCTTGGTTTGAATATGATAAGATGCTTATATCCTCAATTTTGATTTTAAGAATTGGAATTCTTGTTATGTATGAAATGATTAAGATCATAATGAAACATAAGTACACACCATGTACACCAATGTGAGCATGGATCAAAACTCCAAGATATATAAGAGAGATAAGTTACACAATAACTCCTTAAAGAATAGGATAACCTCCTTCAAATACCCAAATACAGCATTACATCACAATTCACATCCTCTCAATAATGAATACATGATTTTTATATATACCTATTCACACACTACACATGAGGCCCCTTTACTATTAGGCCAATGCTATTACATATAAATTTACATATTACATGTACATTTAACCCCATATATTCCCCCCTTTAGGAGCATAGCATATACATTCAGCCCCATATATTGCCCCCTTGGGCCATAAGATAGTAACATCCAAAAATATTTTTCCTCGAAGATTTGCAATTAAAGGATTCACATGTGATGAAACCAAGTAATATGCATATCTTATGTTCCTTCTTTCTTCATTCCATTGATAATGATCCATCCATCCATCCAAAATCAATATTTGTTTCTTCATCCTTGGTTGCTAGTTGTTGCATAACTTTCTTTCCTTTAATTCCATGCATTGTTGTTGTAACTTCTCCAATTTGTAGTGGTTGTTGGTCTCTGATAATAGCTTGTTGAAGAGTGGTTTTGTGAAACCTTAGCGAATCTTACTTATCCCTCATATGCCAACTATAAATATTTGGCAATATTTTTGTAAAGATATTCAAATTTCTAACGACTTTATATAGGTTTTATAAATTTTTGGCAATTTTTAAGGTAAAATAATTTTATCCTTTAGAATTTGGGCGAATCATTTTTAAAATAGCAAATCTCGTTTTTGGAAAAACAATAGAAAATCAACCCACGAGTGAAATTTAGCCCCTAAAATCATCCATGGTTTTGTGGTGCCTTGTTCCATGAATATTGACAAGTATTCCATCTTCTTCCTTGATAATGTTGATATTTACCTTATTTTCTTCCTTGAAATAATTCTTGGTAATGAGGGTGTCAATATGCTTTAAAATTTGATGGTTTTGTTTCACTCTACACATGCATTTCATCCATATTGTTTTCATAGATAATGACATCTTATATCCTCATTGCTTGGCATTTGATTACTCTATATTTTGAGATAATACCATCATATTTGGCATGTACATCCTCTATATGAAGTTCAACTTATTCAATTATGTTATGGTTACCTTCTTGAATCTGTCTTATTTTTCCTTTTCAAGTTGTAATGTGACCCCATATATCAAATTATCGCACCCTTATTTAATTCTATATTGCATTTCTGATTTTACCTCATCAATATTTAGGGATTCCTCAACCCTATTGAAAATATCATCTTCAATTCTTTTGGTATATCCTTCATCCAAGATCCTTGTTTCTTCTTGATTTTCATAATTCTTCTTTTCTTCGTTAAATCTCTTAACCTCATCCAATGTTTTTTTATTATGGTTTCATAATATACATATCTCTTGACCTTTTGTTTTCAAATCTTCCCTTGACTCATCCTTTTCACACTTCCCTTTTCTACTCTTTCCTTATTTTAAGTCGAAACATATTTAAGGAGTGTTCCATTAATATATTGTATCTTGGATAGCTCATCACCCTTCTTCTTGATCTATTCTTTTTATTCTTTTAACTCATTTTGAATTTGATACATTAGCTCCATGTTTGTATCCATAATCCATTTATCTAAGAATTGTTTTCCAAATTCTTCTGTTGTGTTGTTCCATATAGTATCTTTATCAATACTCATCCACCACTTCCAAGATTCACCACAAGTCTATGTATTTGTTTCCCATAAGACTAACATGCATGTTCAACAGTAAATGAGAGAAGGAAGAAGGAAAAGATCTGATTCTAGATAGTTGTCCAAGGTATTCATTAACTTTCACTTGATCTCACTCTAGCTCCATTGCTTCACTAAATGGCCTACAAAATCATCCAAGTAATACCTTCCTAATTATTTCATTAAATATTATATATAGATTTCATGAATAAATTCTTAATCTAATAACTCAAGATGATTAAAAAACAAATTCATTAAATATACTTTAAGTTCCATAAACCAAGAGATTTTGTGTGGGGAAATAGAATAGATATATATTTTTCAAATTAAAGTTACATCATGAATAATTACCATGAGATTCATTACTATAATTCTTGGATTACTGAGAGTTGGGGGGGTGAATCAATAATAGAGAGATTTAATCATTTTTAACAACAGTATATAAATGTTGTTTATCTTTCTGATCAATTTACCAATATCATTCAACAAGAGAGAAATAAATAAATCATGAACAATGAGAAATCACACACATACATAGTACACCGGTATTTTTATATGGAAACCCAATGCAAGAGAAAACCACAGAATATTTTTTCTTATATGTATTTAAGAATTACATTCATTGGAAGCACCAACTTCCTTTGTTTTCCAGCTGCAACTGAAAGGAGGCTCTAACCCCCTATATTGTCAGGCCACAACCTAAGGGAAGATCCCATTGCCCAGTTCTCTAGATACAACTAGAAGGAGGCTACAACCCCCTATGTTCTCCAGATAAAACTAGAATGTGACTACAACCACCTATCCTTTCCCCATCCTACCGCCCTGAGATGTAAGTGTCAAATATATGATGAAACCACTACCATGCTTTCATTGTGAGATATACCACTATAAACATGTACCAATATGTGCAAATAACTTGTAACCAACCTGCACTAATAACCTGTGATCAACCTATACCTGTAACCAACTTGTATCAACAAAAACCAATAGGTACATGACATGTATATGTTGCAACTCGTGTATGTACACAACATGTATATATTGAATATCACATATGTACGAGACCTATCTATATTGTATCATGTGTACACCTTCATAGAGATACATTTTTCACCTTTCTGAAACATAGCTTCTTTGTTTCCTCTGTCACATCAATCTATAAACTGTCACTATGTCCAATCTGTAGTCGTTTCCTATACATAAATCATCTTACACATTCCTTAACCAAGTGCATCTACGTCTCTCTAGTCATGTGGCATACATGTATATACAATCATGATCAAGTGTGATAACCCTCACATGGACTATAGATCAAAACCTCACTAATATGCATCCTCACACTACACAAACAACTTCACAACCACTTCACAACCAAAACCCTCAACCATGTACCAAGAAATACAAGATATGCCTCAACACTAACAAGATGAACCAATGATAAATATCAGATATACCATCACTGTATTTCTATAGATCCAGATTATACAGTAAGTACCATACATCCAATAGCCTCTCTAGGAAAAATCCTCAAACCCCCATAACCATATCTCATGTAAACAACAATATCCAACTGCACATAAAAATAAGACATTCCTTTTGAACCTATAGATAGATCTATTGTACCTGATCACTGTAGATCTTCCTGGGAGCTTGCTTTCGGACTCTAGAGACCTGGCATCTTCATCTCCTCAAATTTTCATGGCTTTACCCAAATTTACGTGACCTCTTCTTCTTCAGCATGCATATGTATGTACCATGTTCTCCTTCAGTCGATGTATGTATGCACCTTCTTCCACTACAACTCACATACACCTCAAAAGGCAGTTTTTTTTTCAGTATTTCTGCAATTATGAAACTTTCATCATCAACCCTCCTTTTCTACCTTAGATTTGTGTAACTTCATATTTATTAATAAGTTACTGCAATAAAATGTTCACAAATAATAGATATTCAGCGTGCTCATTAGGTGCAAATAGGAGACAATTTATCTCTTATTTATATTCTCCAAGTAGCTTCCTCAAGGGGTTACCTTCTAACAAACTTTACCCAACTTCCATATTTTAGGGATAACCCACTTCTAACCACTTGTCCACTTATAACCACTTTATCCACAAATAGTAAACTTTCCACTTCTAGTTGAAACTAATTTATTTTTAATTATTTTCTTATTGCAACAAAACCACTTTATCCACAAATAGTAAACTTTCCACTTCTAGTTGAAACTAATTTATTTTTAATTATTTTCTTATTGCAACAACTTAATCCATGATTAACTCCTAGTTTCACCCACTTTGACCAGTCAACTTCTTCTAGGAGTTTCTATAATAATTTGACTTCTTTGACCTTTTAGGGGCTTCTATATAACTCATTAGGGTTCTCCAACTTCATAAGGCCATAAATCTCTAATCGTGAGGAGTTATCTGATGTTCTACATATCACTGGAAATGGCATGCCATGTACTATCCATCTAAAATAGTATTACCTGAAAATACATTGATCTTCATACCATTATACATCAAAAAAACTTGATTCCCTTAACCAAACTACTGGGGCTACCGAAATTTTCTACCGGAATTGTTTCAAGAGTTGACATTAATGAAAACCAAACCAATTAATCAACAATATCCCCCTTTGGAATTGATGCAACACTCTCAATTACAACCAACCGAATTAATCAACAATATCCCCCTTTGGAATTGATGGAAACACTTTGATGCAACACTGAATTCATATCACTCATTCTCCCCCTATGACCATCGCTCCCTCTAGAATAATTCCTATGTGATCTTTCTCCAAGAATCTACCTCTGTATCCATGCATCTGATAAATGTCTCCCCCTTTGACATCAATGGAAAAGGTAAGTTCTTGTTGGGGTTTCTCCCCCTGATCGAACTGTCCCTAGGGATGATCCCCCTCACTGAATTATCCCTTCCCAAACTCAATTGTCCTATTTATGGTTCTTCCACATGTAAATATAATAAATATGAATAGCATTCAAAATTCATTGTGGGGAAGAAAACATGGCAAGTTTTTGATGATGATACTCAAAAGATTCCCTTGGAAGCGGTTTTGTAAATATGCCTGCAATCTGTTCTTTGGTCCCAACATACTCAACTCAAATTTTCTTCTCTGAAAAATATTCCCTTAGAAAATGATACTTAATTGGAATGTGCTTCGTCTTGGAGTGAATCATTGGATTCTTTTAGATACTTATGGCACTTGTATTATCACAATATATTGGAATGGGTTCATCATACTCAACCTGTATATCTTTCAAAGTTCGTTTCATCCATAGAAAATGTGTACAACATATTGTTTCTAAAATATATTATGTTTTGGCTGTAGACAATGATATTGATGATTGTTTCTTTTTTAACCAAGATACGAAATACTCACCCAAGTAGAGCATTGCTCCACTTGGAATTCTTCTGTCATCAATGCAACTTGTCCAATCTGCATCTATGTAGGAAATAAGTGATAGATCATTTATTTTAGGATACCATAATTCAAACTCTTATGTACCCTTGAGATATTCAAATATCCTTTTTACTACTAGAACATGTGATTCCTTTGGTTTTTATTGAAATAATGCCACATGTCCAACTTGCTTCATTACATTTGGTCTGGATGTTGTCACATAAAGTAGGCTTCCAATCATTGACCTGTATTTCCTTTGATATGTAGACTTTCAATCATCATATTTACTTAACTTGCAATTGGTTTTCTTAGGATTATTGACTGGTTTGCAATCTTCCATTCTGAACCTATTTAGCATTTCTTTGATATACTTGGTTTGAGAAATAAAAATGCCTTGGTTGCTTTGACATATCTGAAGACCCAGAAAAAAGGATAGTTCTCCAAGTAATGACATTTCAAATTCATTCTACACATCTATTGCAAATTTTTGGCTCAACATGTCATCATCACATCAAAAAATAATATCATTAGCATAAACTTCAATTAAAAAAATGCTATCTTGAGTTACCTTGATGTAGAGGTTGTTGTTTTCATTTCTTTTCCCGAACCCTTGTTGTTGCAAATATATATCTAGTCTAGAATACCATGCTTTGGGGGCCTGTTTGAAACTATTAGCACCAAGAGTCACCCTCATATTGTGGGAGGATAAGCCCAATACCCATCAGAAATGTTTGGTGGATGTTTGATTTATATGATTGGAGCTCAAAATGGAGAAAACTCAATACAAGAATGATTTCAACATAGAACTAGACAAGAAATGCACAGGGAAGTGAGGGCCACATTAAATTCAGTAAGTGAATTGAGTTTTAGTATGAGAAAAGGGAAGACTTAGTAAGAAAAGTGAACAACACTGCTTTAGGCATCAGACCTTCAACATCTTGGAGAGGAAAAACTCAAGCTCAAGAATGGTCTTGAACACAAGTTTCAGACACTGAAATATGTCCAAACCACACAATCACAAAAGCATAATGATCAAACCTACATCACAATGTAGCTACAACAACTCAATTGGATCCTCCATGCCCAAGGAGATCGGAAGAGCGTCGTGTAGGGAAAGAGTGTAGATCTCGGTGGTCGCCGTATCATTGGAATGTGCTTTGTCTTGGAGTGCATCACCAGGTTCTTTGAGATACTTATGGCGCTTGTATTATCACAATAGATTGGAACGAGCTCATCATACTCAACCTATATATTTGTCAAATTTTGTTTCATCCATAGAACCTGTGTACAACATCCTGCCGCTGCAATATACTCTGCTTTGGCTATAGATAAAGATACTGATGATTGTTTCTTTCTTAGCCATGATACTAAACACTCACCCAAGTAGAACACTGCTCCATTGGAGATTCGTCGGTCATCAATGCAACCTTCCCAATCTGCATCTGTGTAGGAAATAAGTGATAGATCTTTTCCTTTTGAATATCATAATCCAAACTCTTTTGTTCCTTTGAGATATCTGAAAATCCTCTTCATTGCTAAGACATGTGATTCCTTTGGTGCTGCTTGAAATCATGCCACTTGTCCAACTGCCTGCATTACATCTGGTCTGGATGCTGTCACATATGGTAAGCTACCAATTATTGACCTGTATTGCCTATGGTTTGTAGACTTTGAATCATCATCTTTGCTCAATTTGCAATTGGTTTGCATAGGAGTGGTAACTGGTTTGCAATATTCTATTTCGAACCTCATTAGAATTTCTTTGATATAATTAGTTTGAGAAATAAAAATTCCTTGGTTGCTTTGACATATCTGAAGACCCAGAAAAAAGGATAGTTCTCCAAGTAATGACATTTCAAATTCATTCTACACATCTATTGCAAATTTTTGGCTCAACATGTCATCATCACATCAAAAAATAATATCATTAGCATAAACTTCAATTAAAAAAATGCTATCTTGAGTTACCTTGATGTAGAGGTTGTTGTTTTCATTTCTTTTCCCGAACCCTTGTTGTTGCAAATATATATCTAGTCTAGAATACCATGCTTTGGGGGCCTGTTTGAAACTATTAGCACCAAGAGTCACCCTCATATTGTGGGAGGATAAGCCCAATACCCATCAGAAATGTTTGGTGGATGTTTGATTTATATGATTGGAGCTCAAAATGGAGAAAACTCAATACAAGAATGATTTCAACATAGAACTAGACAAGAAATGCACAGGGAAGTGAGGGCCACATTAAATTCAGTAAGTGAATTGAGTTTTAGTATGAGAAAAGGGAAGACTTAGTAAGAAAAGTGAACAACACTGCTTTAGGCATCAGACCTTCAACATCTTGGAGAGGAAAAACTCAAGCTCAAGAATGGTCTTGAACACAAGTTTCAGACACTGAAATATGTCCAAACCACACAATCACAAAAGCATAATGATCAAACCTACATCACAATGTAGCTACAACAACTCAATTGGATCCTCCATGCCCAAGCCATTCAATGTAAGAGGGAAAAAAATAACAAAGAGAACTGATTAAAACTAGTCACAATACTGCTGTAATCAAACCTACATTACAATATAATAACAACCCTCAACTGAATCCTCCATGCCCGAGTGTTTTAACACATATTTTTACAGAGAGATGGAAATAGGCTGACTTGTATTAATTTGAAAGTCTCAAATTTGATACATAACCATATAACAACTCTGGCATCCAAACATTACAAAATAGGGATCTCTACTCAACTAGTTGACGACCATAACAAAATCTTATCTTGAGATACTTATACTTAGACTCCTTTAAAACTATTAGAAGTGGGATCTGATCTAACCATCATGTCTAAAGATTTCTATCTGAGTACTTCTCTGTCAGGCTATGCGTGAATCTTCCTCGGGATGACAACTTTGACACTTGTGACAGAGCTCTCCATGCCTCCTATTTATGTATTGAGCTGAAGTTTCAACTACTGATCTGTGTCCATTAACTGATATATCCTCGAGATCGAGACCGGGTGAGGTAACCAAGGGACAGCTACTTGTTGTGATTAAATGCGATGCTGAATGAGCATACGAACTACAGGCCATTAGTCTGATCAAGATCTATGGTTGGGAAAAAATTTCTATTTGCGGTGTCACCGTTGAAGTTTACCCATCCACCAATTTTGGGATACATTGTACCTTGCATGGAGATGGTGCCAAGTTTGGCATTTTAAGAGCCTTGGATGAAGAGAAGAGGATGAGCGCCCTGTGACTTTGGCCTTACTCCAACATGACCTCAGGCTGTGACCCAAAACCTTATCCTAAATGGTATTTCGAGATTTCACACTTTGGAGGTCTTCAAAACAAGTGACTCTCGATTTCTCAATACCCGAATCGGTGAAATCACTTTACTCAAATTGACGATCAGATCTGTTTAATGGTTGACAGCTGCAATGGCTTCTTTGAAACCTCAAAATGGATAACTCTATGTATTTGGGAGCTAGCTTATCTTTTTGGCTCGCCTTCCATATGAATTTGGCTCATGACCCAATGCCTAACTCTAGAGTGCTTCACAGATTCGCACTTCACAAGGTTGACACTCTGCCCCTTGTCAATTCCCTAAATCATAAATTTGTGAAATCACTTATCTGTTGCCACGTTCCCACCTTCTATTCGATGACCATGATATTTTCTCAAATTCTGAAAAGAATTCACTTCGGACTTCAGAGGATGTCGAGGGGAGAAGCACCCATAATCCAGAGACTCGAAATCTAAAATAAATCATGCACATCCACTGAGGAAGGAAACACGACATTTCATCTTCAACTTCATACTTTTGTCTGATGTTAAAATCCATGCAACTTTGATAATCTTGTTTTCCCGAGGGCCACTAATATGAGCTTCACATAGAATCTCCTTCGCTGAAAATTAAACTTGCTTGCTCGCTTGATTTGAGTCCAGAATGGACCACTCTGAGTCTTGTGCCTTGAGACTGCGGCTATGGCCTGTGTAAACAAAGTCTTGGATGACTGGATGTGGGCTCAGGAAAACAAAAGGAAAAGGAGATGAGTGTTTATCCTTAAAAAAAACATAAAGGCTTTGGGCCGAAACGTTTTTAGCTAAGACAACAAGGGAAAATAGGTCACTTAAACAAAAAGGGAAAAACAAAAGATGATTTTTCTAGTTGAAGAGGAAAAACCTAAAGACCTGGCCTATGAAAGAGAGAGAGGGGTAGGGAAAGGATACAGACTCAAGCATTTTCGACACACACCTACGGCCCTTGAAAACTTCATGTGATAACATTTGGCTCCATAGGGGATGGCATGCTCCTTGTGAGCTACCAAGAATGCGCAGTTCCAGTGCCTTGCGCTGTTGGGATATGGAGTCTAGCTCAAAACTTTCACTAAAGGAAACAAGGAAATATGTACACTACTCTACTAAAAAAAAACAAAAAAAAAAACACATGGGCTCTAGAAGGAGATTATTTATATACAATCCTAAGCTAACTGACTTTCTACAAAGCACTAGTTGAAAGAAAAATTCCACCATAGCCACCCAAACTGTCTGGTAATATAATTCTTATATTTACTACAAATGATCCACAAAAGGTAAAGAAGGTATGACAGCATAAAGAAAACATGCATTGGAACACTGAGAATACCCCCAAATGATGATAAGATGAATAATTTTGCAGGCTCTAATTCTTTTGGAAAACACAACTCCATATATAACCCCATAGGGTCACAAAATTTATAATCAGGAAAGCTCAACTGGTAA
>CBVK0101780323.1:0-15878 GCA_900067695.1 Picea abies | reverse complement strand
GCTTCTGCACAGTGGTAATGTAGTCATAGCTTCTACACAAAATGTCAAATTCAAACAGAAAATCATCCGGATATTCAATAGATAATCCATGAAAATTTGGGAGAGCTGAGTGAGGTATGTTTTTCATAAGAGCCATCCCTTGTGTGGGAACATCAGAAATAGGAAAAACCAAGGTAGAGATAGTATTTTCATTGTTTACCTGATCCTCGTTGTTCTATGGATTATCTTGATGGAACTCTTCTTCAGTATCCCCTTGATTCTCCATATGTGCTCTTTCTCTCCAAATAGCGTCCCACTCTTCTTTAGTGACTATCCGACCGTTGATCTGATACACACATTTTTCTATATTTTCTTTGTTCTAGGCTATACTTCCTTGATCTTCAATGTTCTCCAGTGTTGCTTGCTGATTTGTTGGTGACAATTCTTCAGCTTCGACTTCAACTTCAGCTTCAACCCTTGATGAGAACGATGTTTCGAGAAGGGGTATTTCTGTTGACTACGGATCACGTCTTCTTGGAGGATTTGCAGGGCGAAAAATAGATCCTGAAGAAGAATCTGCTTTGGCTATAATCTCATCAACAATGGTTTGTCTCCCCAGTATGTTAGGATTTCTTCCTCCACGTCCTCTGGTACCTGTAGGGTTAGTAGTTTTGCGATACATGCATAATATTCATTCCTAATAAAGAAAACTAATGTGCTTACCAAAATCTATGATTATCTTCCCCGACAACGACGCCAAAATGTTGGGCACTTTAATTGTCTAATTGAATAGAGAATCAAAGTGTTAAATATAAATTGTCAACCCAGGGAAGTCTGTTATTTCAAGATAATTGTGCATAGTCTCTGCTAGATTATGAAAGCATATCTAATCTAATTGCAGTAGGGAAGTTTAAAAAAACAAACATTATCACTAACACAGTTGTGCTGATACAGCTGGAGTTCTACAAATTTGAAATCATAATTGCAATCTAAACTGATGAATGTATAAGAACCCTAGATTGCCTAATCTAATCTAACTTTCTAATTTACTTTTGCAGGAAGAAGATCTATACTATTTGTAGAAAGGAAATCTACTTATTGCAAGAAGGTACTTACACTTTTATTTCTCGGAAACAAGATTTTAACCTAATGTAGAAAAAGGGAAAGCAGTTCTCAGTTCTCCAACAATGTTCAACAATTGACTTCTAATTCTCATGAGACAAGTTTATGCGCATCTAATAAGAAGGAACTAAACTGTAACAACAATTGTATTCTAGAAATGTCTAATAGTTAAATAATTCGCATTTAAAACAACTAATCTAGAATTCAAAATGGAGGGGAATCGGTGGGGAAGGTGGGCCCTTTCCTTCTCACTGAATCCACTCAAAGAAACAGGTTATAGTCTGCTAAAGGAACTCAATCCATTCTTTCCTTCAATTTCCAAAATGTCTGTGTACAATAAGGGTTACTTTTCTTTCTCTAGTAAAAAAAACTCTCCTTCATTACCAAAGTTCTGCTATTTAAAGTCAGAGTCATTCAGTAGAACATAATCATAACAGTCTTGAGAATCCTCGATTCTCAAGATGTTTGTTTGATATCATTAATACAAAATCTAGAACTCTCCTTGATCAACATCGTGAGCTAGCATATATCATCGGCAAGTGTTGCAGCAGTCGTATAACAACAAGACTGGTGGCATCTATTGTAACAACTTCCAGGACTGACAGGCTTCTGTTGTAGTAGTCGTGTAACAACTTCTAGGACTGGTGGTATCCATTGCAGCAGTCATGTAACAACTTCCAAGATTGGCACATAGCTGTAACAACAACAAGTTTCTCGAAGTGGGCTGTTCTAAGCATTTTGATCATTAGTTAAATTATTTCATGGGTAAAATATGTGAACGTTACCAATCAAACATGCTAAGTAAATGAAAATATAAAAGCGAGATGAATAGTTCATACCTTGGGAAAAAGGGTCTTACTACTCATTATAATAGTCATTTAGCTTAGGAATGAGAATGTTGAATGGACAAAAGATGTAGTGAAAAATGGACATTTCTGGGTCTTAACAAATGTTTGCTGTGAGGAGAAAGTATATGATCAAGTAATTAACTTCTTGCGTTGTTGCCTAAAAATGTTAAGTGATCCCGAGGGTGCAAAGAAGTTGACCCATATGTTGACAAGGTGTATGGGGAAAGAAGAGACTACCAGATCTATATCTACCCCGCTGCTAGAAAGGGATGTGCGCGAGGTGAGAAAACATAAGTGCACAGGAAGAGAGTTCAAGATGACAGTTGAACTCAAACGCTTTGAGATGGACGATGTCATGTTGTACCTGGTCTTCGATGTGAAGATTTTTCCAAAGAAATATTTGGAGTTGATGGGTAAGACAAATTTGGTGTGGTCCCCCATTCAATTTATGTTGGATAACCAATACTGAATATATCCCATCGGTCGGTTGGAGCAAATGGAGGTGAAAATTGAAGGGGTGAAGATCAAACCAGACTTTAAGGTGATTGAGATCATGGATGACTCAGATCCCTAACCCGATCTACTTGGCATTGACTAAGAATTTGACAACATTGTAGTTTTGAATTTGAAGAAACGACAAATGTCCTTTGAAATAGATACCTTGTGTGTCATTGTGCCATTGGATCCAAAAGAAGGTGATATGTATAATGAGCCCGTGAATGAGGATGTGTAGAGTTCCATCATTGAGAACATATATAATATTATAGGGCAGATGGAAGATTATATCAACCCCACAACTGAGGGTGAGTTGATTTGGAGTAGTGTGCACTCATATGACACAAATTTAGAGGATTCTATGGAGAAATGACATAATCAACTTTATGAGGTTTCAACAAAAAGATGCCGAAATCACCAAAATGACATGCGAGATTGGAATAAGATCCTACAAAATACATCGGTTTGATGGAACAAACTCAATGGGTATGCTCCTTATACAGATGTATAAGATTCCCATGACTCATAGAATGCACACCCTCGACATAGTATTGGAAGGAATACCTACGCAATGGTGGGAAATGCAATGGGAACATTTACAAGAGTGGGTATAGGTGGTAGAGTCAATCAAGGAAATATTCTAGCCTAGGTTAAATCCCCAAGAACACATGTTTTCCTGTGAAATATGTCAAATAACTAAGAAATGTTTGGATGCATAAGGGATCCTTCAGATTTCCAAACACACCACTCCAAAAAGTACTTCCACCCATCAAGTGCCTTTGATTAGGATCGTGGTGGTAGATGGGCAGTGCATGACATAGTTTGAATCAAACCAAGGGTTTGGTAGTTGAAAACCTAACCTGGTACCACCCATAAGAACCAACAACCCTCCATGGCAAGGGTTGAGGAACAAGATTAAAGTAAATAAGCATTGCAACTCGCCAGGGTAAGATACGATGAGATGAAATATCTAGAACGGATCAAGGATGCACAATAGACATGCGCTATGCCCCGATAGGATAAATTTAGGGCACAAGTAGAGTAGTCATTATCAAAGTAATGAATACACAACATAGACAACTACACATAATAAGGTGGGACACGATAGATCGTACCCAACTAAGATTTTGCACATTTTGGAAAAGATTAAGGTTTAAATGAAATATTAAAACCAAAAGGACAAAACATTGATCGCTAATAGCCAACTGACATGACGTAGGCGGATATGAAGACGAGAAAGTGGTTCGTTATCCATAGGAAATGTGACGATGACCTGGGGAAAATAAATCAATTATGGAAATAAGGTACTTACGACATGTGACAATTATACTAGGGTAGATAAATAATAAATGACTTTTATAACAACTTGGAAGCCAACATCGTTAAGGGAACATCACCTTTCATGTATTTAATGCTTCATACTCATATTTCAACTCACTATTTATGCCCACTAACACAAGAGAAAAGTGCAGAGCTGAGGGAGAAATACTCAATAATAGAGTGTTGACAGTTCAAGTGAATTAAACTACAGTATCATTCACTGTATTCATCCAAACAAAGAGCATAGAGAATACATAGGTGATACCTAGTCGTATATGATAATGGAATACCCTAGTAAGCTCCATGCATGATATAAAGCTAAGGCCACTAAGGAAAAATATGTTCTAGAGCATGTCATAACTTCCAATGTAAGCTTCATAGGTCTTTGGTTAGGGAAAGTCCTCCTGTTGCGGTATGCTAACTACAATTTTCAAGATCCATCCCATTTCCCCGAATTGCAGTTCAATCGATATGCATAGATACTTTATGGGGAAAATGAGAAACTAAAGGTGGTAAATCAACAATGGGCCAAGCCCCTTTGTCAATTTGGTGTACTAACTCTCGTGGATTTCCCACATTTTTGTCAAGGCCCTCCGATTAGGGCCTGCGTTCGATTCTTGCTTAGATGACTACATGGCGATTTTCTTTGGCTCGATTAGAAATACCCAATTGATGAAAAAACCATCTATCAAGTTTTAGGCCAACCAATAAAGGGATAATACCTACTAAAATCACTCAAGGCTAAGGAAGAAACCCACAAATAAATTTACACTAAGTATGTTACATGCAAAGGGTCCCACGAGGTAGTGATTGCAGATATCAATGACCAAAGAGACCGCTTTGCTACATAGTTGCTTTCCTGCAAACTACTCTGCAAGTGCCGCAATAATGAATGTCCAATCAGATTTGTCATTGTTGCATAAATATATGTTGTGGAAGTTCATATGACAATGGTGCACTATCTATTAAAAAAATTTGTTGATGATTGTTTGGAGGCCCAGGACTTGGGTAAACAATTTCATTATAGCTAGGTCATATTACTAATTTCCATGATTTCGTGGAGGTCTCTTCTGGGACACGAGGATGATGTAGTCATCGTGCCACCCTTCACTGTGTTTATTTTTCAATGAGATAGGTTAAGCATGAAATTCATTCCATTTTATCATTTAACCATAACCATAAATGTTGCAGCAACCAAGATCACAAGAAGAAGCACCATGCATAAGAACACAAGAAGTATCCTGGGAAACCCTTCTCAACAAGGGAAGAAAACCCAACCAAATACTTTGCTATATTTCTCAAGAGAAAGACCTTCACCACCAAGATAAACCCTATCACACAAGAGGGTGATCAAACCCTAGAAGACTAGCACCCAAGAGAGGTGTGCACTTTTTCCAAAGAAGTATACTTGCTGAAATTTCCAAACTCACTTGAAAGATATGTTTCCTTAATGGGGAATTTACCTTTACTTATACTAACTTGAGCATGTCAATGGAAGTGTCTATTGGCACAATAGGGCTGACCTCACTAGCTTATAATATAATTAATATTAACAAGATTAACTATCTTTTACATTAATTAGTAGTCACATTAAGGTGGGGACAAACTGTACCCTTTACATTACAATTAGGGTTACAGGCAGGTCTGACTCTTGGACACCCACTATTTCTCATACACTAGGGGCACATCCATAGGTATGTCCATATCTATGGTTCACTACATTACACAAAAGAACCAGATCTTCACATGTTCACTTGTGCTCGTCCACATGCACATCCACTCTACAGATCTTCTTTCCCATTGCCTCACACAGGAGAATCATCTGGAGTTTTCTCGTCAACTCTGCTGCTCATAGGAGGATAATACATCATCTTCATTTCTGTTCACATGACGATGCACCCAAAACTTTGGGATTTCACACGTTCACCTTGTGCTCAACCACAAACACGTCTAACTCAATAGATCGCCTTTTCCACTGGATAATCATCTAGAGTTCTTCTCAACTCTCTGAATGGAGGAGGTCATCTCTACGTTCCAGCTCTGTCTCAGGCAGGAACCACGTACCCTTATTAGGGGATTTCTCTCAGGTTTGTAAGCTGAGAGAAAGACTCACATAACTGCAATGATCCACATCTCATAGGTTTGTAAGCTGGAGAATGTCTCACATAGCTGCAATCATCAACACACTGCACCCAAACTTCTTACACTTCAGTACACTAAGGAAAAATAATTCTGGGCCGCACATCACAAGTCATTTTAGAAGTGGTACACACAACTTATCCAAGCAACTAATTCAACAGTACACATCCTGAGTAATATCATGGAAAGGTACGAGTCTTACCTCCAATTTGAATGTAATTTCCATAATGTTTTTATTTATCCACATATAAATCATCAAGTTGCAACGACCATGATTCCATTTTGTATCACAGAAGAAGACATCCAACAAGGAGTCGAGTAATGGGGCAATCATCTTAAACCTACCCCTGAGGATGAGCTAGAGCAGTCTGAAACACAAACCAAGAGGAGTCAGGAGAGGAAAAGCACATAAGTAGATGCACTACAGAAAGACAAAGCTTCAGTGCTCGCATAATAACATGCATACACATCACAATAAAATGAAAAGAGATCTACATGTAAGGGGATGCACGTTGAGGAGGAGCCAGAGGATAACCAAGACATGCCCCCCAAGCATAAACAAACCTCAACTCCATAAGGTCCAACCTCGATAAACTTATATTCCAACCAAGATGAAGAAAACACACCAACTTCCCCATTAGAAGTCCAACCTACACTCATCACGAAGGAAGTCCCTACACCGTATGCACAACACACTATGACACCCAATCAAGTTAGTAGAAAGAGGTGACGAATGAGAAAAAGTAAAGGGATGAATACCAAAATCTCGACAAAGGAAGTAAGACGAACTTTCACCACCATACTGATCCTAGTCAAGGAGATCAAGGGACATATGATGATACACCAGATCATACAGAAAGAGGCAACTGCCAAATTCGATAACCTCTATCAACAATTGGAAATTGTGTCACCACCTGATAACCCTCCTTAGGTACAACAAATAACCAAAGCAAGCAACAATAGGAAAATAAGAGTACCACGGTTCAACCTATTGGTCACTGTTTCTTTTGACTCGGCTAGTGTCAAGATTGAACTAGAGCAAGATCCTACACAAAAATTGCAGACTTACATGGCCACAATCATGACGAAGCCTAGATATAGACAACAAGCCTTCAACCAATTGCATGAACAACTACAACAACAACATGATCTATAAATTATTGAACACAAATATACTAAGGATAAACATCAACATGAAATGCATGCTCACTAAGACGTCAAGGCTTCCCACCAAGCGCTTAAAGCACTTCATTCCATGGAAGTCACTGCACACACTAAGAGTAAAAGAAAACATGAAACAATGCTCATTTCCCATAAAGAAGTAATCAATGCACTCAATGATGTATACACACATTTACCTAGGAAAAAGGTAGGTATTCCAGATATACTCGTGCCTCGCAAGATTCGTGCAGTCCAATTCTTGGCGACACATAGTCTCAAGCTTCGGAAAAATCTTATGCGATCTACCCTAGAAAACTAGGAGTTGTAATAGAAGATAGTGATGACAGAGGAAGCATTGAAAAAGGGACAAACATGCATCAAAAAATTCACATGACTCGTCGAGTACAATTTCACACTCTAGACTCACCTCCAAAATCCACCAGAAGTCTATGTCATTGACGAATAGATCCGAACCACAGAGGAACCGGTCACCCAATTGCATAAATAACTATCATCCCTGCCCCCAAATGAATGAATAGAAGCAATGACATCGATCACCAACAAACTTTGGGAAATTACAACAACCCACACTGAAGAACAAACCCTCTCTGGCATTACACTAGACATGGCTGGCAAAGCCCAACCATATTACAATCAATTGGCATCGACACACTTGGCGACAACCCCAATGCTAACACAAATGGAGAATATCAACCTTCAATATCCAGAGGTTACATCGATTAATGCGTGCGAGGTTTTCCATCTCACACAAATACTGAAAGACAATTTTGATGATGTTGATAGTTACTTTCAACGATTCATCTAGGAAATCCTGAAAATGGTGCCATTAATGTCCTATGTTAATCCATAAACAACGTTGTTGGCTAAAGGACAATCCAACTAATAGTGTTTGGGTCCTGTTGGCACCTAAATTTTTTTAAGAAGTTGAGTGCATGCCACAAATCAACATTGCACGTGTGCCCATGAAGATACACTACGTGATGCCAAGAAGAATCAACATTAGCGCCCGCCAAATGAATGCCGTGCATGCCAACCCAATTTTATACTGCGCTCAAGAAAGTAATTGAACCTAAAACCACTAAATTAACATAATTTTGCCTTCAATCAACCTTCTTTAACTTCCAAGGAGTATTCTATGAACAAACAAGCAGTGTAGCCATGGGTTCTCCATTGTCCCCCATTGTGGCCAACCTTTTTATGGAAAAATTTGAAGAAAGGAAACTAAACACATACCCCGTGAAACCTAAGAGATGGAAAAAATATGTAGATGACAAGTTAATGTAGTGTGGCCTCATGGGAGGGATCAACTCAACAAATTCCTTGAGTATCTTAACAACCTTTCAAATTATATCAAGCTCACCATGGAGTTGGAGGAGAACACCAACACCCCCTTTTTGGATGTTCTGATTCATAGAAAACAACGTGGCTACTTGGGACATCAGGTCTATAGAAAGAAAACACATATCGAGAGATATCTACATGTAAGTTCTCATCACCATCCCACCCAAAAGATGGGATTTCTGAACACCCTAGCCACGTGGGATATTAAGATCTCTGATGAAGAACACTTGGATCAAGAGAAGGATCACCTTACCAAGGTTTTCAAAAGCATAGGATACAAGAGTAGAGATATTAGGATAACAATCAATAGAGCCTTGGAAAGGATAAGAGGTGAGCCATGTTCCAGAAACAATCAACTAGGAAAGAAAACCTACCTCCCCTACATCAAATGAGTCACTGATAATATTTCCAAAGTATTGAGAAAGAAAGAAATTATGACCTACTTCAAACCTTTGGAAACCATAAGACAAAAGGTGATATTAGTTAAATATGTATCAGATTGCCGCCGATATAAATGAGTCTATAAGGTGATGTGATCTTGTGGTAAATGTTACATCGGGGAAACATGACAATATTTTCAAGTAAGGATCAAAGAACACATAGCTGATATCAAGAATGTATGCACACTTACCTTGGCCCTAGCCAAGCATTCCATTGCAACCAAGCATCATGTGTGCCTGGAAGATACTCAAATCTTGGCGAATGAAGATCACTACTTTAAGCACAGAATTAGGGAAGCCATCAAAATCATTAAACACCCTAACATTCTTAATAGGGATGGAGATCTGGATATCAATGAGAATTGGGTTATGTTAATCAACAATAGAGTGAACATGTAGAGTAAGGTAAGTCTCCTCCTTCTTCCTTTAGTTGTGTCTTTTGTTTTCTTGTTTTTCTCTCTCCTTTTTTCTCTTTTTTGTTCTTTCTTTCCTTTCTCCTCCCTGTTGCCTTCTCTCTTTGCTCTATTTTTTAGGTTTTTCAGTTTCCTATTTGTTTTCCTTTTTTGCCTTGTTTCTTCCTCCCTTCTTTTCTTTTCTTAGTCCCCCTTCTTGGTCTTTGGCCCTTCTTGTGTTCCCTCTACTTCTTGTGTTTCTTCCTTTACTTCTGCCTTGAGTCTAGATTTTAGTTTGTATAAATGCTTTTAAGGTTCTTTGTCCTAGATAATCTGATATTAATTATTCATTAATAATTAGTTAATTCTACGATTCTATTCTATTATGCTCTATAAGGTTTTAACCTAATTATTCTCTATATTATTATTACCCATTATACTTTAATAACACTACAATATTTATTATATACTTTAATAACTTTAGGATATTTATAACCCTTTACTAATAAAACCTTATTATTATTTACTACCAATTATAAAAAATTATTTTCTAACCTAATTATACCTTAACTTAACTATACCTAAAACTTACTACATTATTATTATGTTTTTATAAGAAAGCAACCTAATTTCATTTCCTTTATTATTCCTTATTAATACTATTATATTATTATTGCATATTATAGTTTATCATTATAATATTATATTATCATTATATATTAGTAGAGTACTATAATATTATTGTCACTTATATTTTACGGTTAGTAGTGTAAAATTTATTTATATTTTAATAACATTATTGCATATTATACTTTATCGTTATAATATTATATTATCATTATATATTAGTGTTAGTAGAGTACTATTAATATTATTGTCACTTATATTTAAGGTTAGTAGTGTAAAATTCATTTATATTTTAATAACATTTTAGGTTTTGTAGTTTTATAGGTTTTTTTGGGAAGATGTTTGTAGTTCTCTAGGATTCTTTATGTATTTATATGCTTGGTCTCCCTCTTCACTTATTTGAATATTGTAAATTTTTTTAGTTATAAAGTATTATTATTTTTTTAATTTTTTTTAAATGCGATTTTTTTTTGTTTTTCCATCAATCCTTTTTGTTTTTCCATCAATCCTACTGTCGGGAAACGCTATTATGTGGAATATTTTCATACTTATATATATAACATGCATATTAAATCAAATTAACAGATTTAATGAAATTTAACCAACAATACAGAGTAATCACAATATTAATGCTAACATACATAATTAATGGAATTAACCGTAATATCATTGCAACATAATACATGATAATATTACAAGCATCACATACACGCATTTTAATTGAAATTAAACACATAATGATACTTATCTTTGAAACTATAGTAACTCCACCAATTACGTGCATACCTTCCACGAACCTCCCAACCTTAGACCACGCTGCTCATCACGCTCAGTAGTGGGTCTCCCCCGAGATGGGACTAAGCTCCACCCAAGGCAAGGGAATCCTAGACTAGACCGAGGTTACAAGAAAACTGCATAGAGAAACCAGAAGGATTCTCTCCAAGAGCCTTCTTACACCCACTGCTCACGGAATCTCATTCCCCACATGCCTGTTCCACCTGGGAGTATACACCTTCATAAGCATAGTCCATCGGTGCTTCACCTCCCTCTCTGTGTTTCAAAAATAGGCCAGATCAAGAATTCTCAGAGCTTTATAGCTGGTGCTGGAATATCTATGGGAGAAAACCACTTCCCAATATACTCTCTCACCTGGAGAGAGCTTCTCACAGGCCTGTCAACTTGCCTATTCAACCATGGGCCTGGCAACCTAGTTCTTCAACCACTTTCAACTCAGTTCCAATAAGGTACGGGTGAAAAAAACGATAACTGGTCAACACCACTCAAGAAAATAGAAGGCTGCAACCCAAGAACAGTTTGGGTATAGACTCAGCTTTGCAATGTGGCTAAAATGGGTACACAGGACACACATGAGACACAAATTATTCCATGGGTTTGCCATTGGATTTTAGAGTGAGAGACAAGGAATCAACACATAATTCGAATGCAAGCTCCAACGGTTCAGACGAAGGATGCGTCGGCTTCTCAGGAAAAACATCACAGGTTGGCCTCATGGTTTCAGGTTTCAGAGTTGCGTGAGGTATGCATGCAGAGATCAGACGCAGAGGTAACACAGTTTAGACATCAGACACAAGAATGGAGGATGAACCCCCATCACAACTCATTCTTGGGTTAAATTGCATGTGCCTGGGCCAACACATGTCGCCCATGAAGCTGCATGCACTCCATCAAGTATGCGTTCCCTTTTCCAGAAATTTAGGATAAAAGTATACCTTTCACACCACATTGGAATAATAATAAATTATTATCTCAAGGACTTAAGCCCCTAAGCTTAGCCCCTCTTTCCAACCTTTCAACCCCCTTTTCCCTCACCCACTTTGTGGAAGCTTAGTCCCCCATCACACTTTCTTCGTGGTCGGTCTGCATGCAATGATGTTTAATATTTATTAATGTTCTGCATAATTACATATACATAAACAGGCTCCTGACCTTTAACACTTAGTCTCTCTGGCCTAATAAACACATAAGCCCACCAACTTATCAATACTCGGCTCACCATCCTACAAAACATGATTACAATAGGGCTCGTCCTTGGGGATATTACAATCCCCTCCCCTTATTTTTGCACTGTCCTCAGTGCAAATTTTACATAACATCAACAAGATTTTCAAAATCTTCAAAAAGATGTGGATATTCTGCCTGCATAGCATCTTCATGTTCCCAAGTCGTGTCCTTAGGACCGTACCAGGTCCACTGGTCCTTTACAATCCCTATGGTTCGATTCTGGAGCTGTTTGCTTTTTTGGTCCAATATGTGCACATGATGCACTTGCAAGACACCTTCATGTTCCACTTGAATCACATTCCAATCAATTACATGATTAACATCAGGTATATATTTCTTAAGAAATGAAACATGAAACATGTTATGTACAGTCATAATGCAAGCATATATACAACTGGCCCAATCCTTTCTAGGATTTCAAATGGCCCACAAAATCTGGTTGCCAACTTGGCGCAGTTTCCCAGCTTCAGGGAACTTCTATTGGCTTTCACTTTTAGGAAAACATGGTCACCTACTTTAAACTCTCTGTGGGTTCTATTTTTATCAGCATAACTTTTCTTCTTGTCTTGGGCAACCTTTAAATTCTTCTTAATTTTTAGCATTTGTTCTTCCATTTCCTTTAGAAACTATGGCCCAACTACTGCCCTATCAGCTGGATTATCCCATCTTACTGGAGTATTTCACTTTCTGCCATAAAGTGCTTCAAATGGGCTCATCTTCAACGATGCTTGATACCCATTATTGTAGGCAAATTCTACCAAGTGTAGGTAGTATTCCCATTTAGATGGTTTGTCCATCACATACATCCTTAACATATCTTCTATCACTTGATTCACCCACTCTGTTTTCCCATTTGACTTAGGATGATAGTCTATACTGAAGTTTAGATTCATTTTGAATCCCTTGAATAACCCTTTCCAAAAATTTGAGGTAAATTTCTAGTCTCTTTTAGACACAATTGTCTTGGAAATTCCGTGCAATCGTGCCACTTCCTTCATAAAGATATCGACAACATCCACTGCCTTGTGAGTAGTCTTTAACATAATGAAATGGGAAGCTTTCGTAAGCTTTTCCACCACCACCATGATTGAGTCATGTTGCTTGCCTTTTCTGGGAAATCCTGTGATGAAATCCGTTTTCACTACCTCCCACTTCCACGTAGGAATGGGTAAAGACTGCAACAACCCTACTGCATGCCTATGCTTAGCTTTAACCTTCTGGAACTCCATACATCTGACGATGTATTCAACAATATATTTCTTTATACATGGCCAAAAGTAATGTCTCTTGACTGCTGCCACATTTTTCTGATATACAGGGTGCCCAACATAAGGCACATTATGCATTTTATTCAAAATCATAAGTTTCAAGTCTTGGAAATTAGGTACATAAATTATGTTCTTGTACATAAGTGTTCTGTCAGTTTCCAATTTATAATTATCCACTTTCTGTGGCATCTTACCTTGTAGCTTTTCTACCAAATCCCTGTATTGCAAATATGTATTTGAAACCTCCAAAATTCTGAATTTAATGTCAGTTCGGTACATGCTAATGGCTGTAGCATGCAATTCATGCACTCTCCTGCCGAGTGCATCAACCACTTTGTTATCTTTTCCTTTGATATGCTTGATATCAAGGTCATATTCACAAAGAAACTCCAACCACCTACTCTGCCTAGCATTCAAGGTTGGCTGATAAAAAAAATACTTCAGACCGTTATGGTTTGTCCTTATCTCAAACCTCCTTCCCATGAGGTAATGCCTCCATTTATTTAGAGCGTGAACGATAGATTCCAACTCTAAACCATGAGTTGCGTAGTTATTTTCGTGCTCTTTCAACTTCCTAGATTCATAACATATTACGAATCCATTCTGACCGAGGAATCCTACCAGTCCTTCTTTGCATGCATATGTGCACACCACAAAATATTCATTCGGATATGCAATCCTCAGGATTGGAGCACTGGTTAATAGTTACTTCAATTGCTGAAATCTTTTCTCACATTCCTCTGTCCAGTGAAATTTCTTCTCCTTTCTTTGCAAGGAAGTGATAGGGTGAGCTATCCTCGAGAACCCAACGATAAACCTTCTGTAATAACCAGCTAGACCCATAAAGGATCCAACTTCAGTCATATTCTTAGGTGATGACCATTCTCTAATGGATTCAATCTTCTCAGGATCTACAACTATCCCATCCTTCGAAATAATATTCTCCAAGTAATGTATCTTCTCCTGATAAAACGAGCACTTGCTCAACTTGGCATACAACTGGTGCTCTCTTAGCACCTGCAACACCATCCTTAGATGATGTTCATGCTCTTCCTCTGACCTGGAATACACCAAAATGTCATCCAGGAAGACTATGACAAGCTTGTCTAGATAGTCCCTGAATACACCATTCATCAGGCACATAAAAACAACAGGTGCTTTCGACAACCCAAACGACACCACTGTGAACTCATAATGACCATACCTTGTTCTAAAGGCGGTCTTGCTGATGTCTTCATCCTTTATCCTTACCCGGTGATATCTCAAGTTGAGGTCTATCTTCGAAAATATATTCGCATCCTTCAACTGATCGAAGAGGTCATCAATCCTCGACAGAGGATATTTTTTCTTTACAGTTATTTTGTTCAATTGTTTGAAATCGATACACAATCTCAACGTCCCATCCTTCTTATTCATGAAAAAGATCGGGGCACCCCAAGGTGACACGCTTGGGTGTATATACCCCTTCTTCAAAAGCTCTTCAAGCTGCAATTGCAACTCTTTTAGCTCTGGCGCACTCATTCTATAAGGATCTTTCGACATTGGAGCTTCTCCATGCATCAAGTTTACAGAGAAGTCAATATATCTTTTCGGAGGTAGTCCGGGTACCTCCTGAAATACATCTTCAAACTCCTTTAGTACTACATAATCTCCAATATTTCAGACCTCATCCTTAGATGCTTCCTCCACATGGGCTGCAAATAATTGACAACCTTTCCTGTAGCACTTCTTCAGCTGCATTACTGAGATTTTTCTAATAGCAAAAACTTTGGGAATTCGTTGGACTATTTTCTGATTTCCTTCCTCATCCAGGCAAGTCAATGCCTTGTTACGATAGTCCAGGATGGCATGGTGCTGGTCCAACCAATCCATCCCAACTAGAAATTTATAAGAACCTAAAGGCATAATGTTCAATTCATCCTTTGTTCTTAGTCAATTCATGTCCACTAGACAAGACTTAACTAACTCAGTCACTTTCCTCTTGGTTCCTGTAGCCAACCACACTAACCAAAACTTTTCATTTTTGCTTCTCGACAATTGCAAACTCTCCACCACTCCAGGATCTATATAAATATGGCTAGCCCCTAAATCAATTAAAATAGTAAAGGCATGGTTGTTGATCATACCTTCCACTTCAATCATGTGCGACTGATATTCAACTTGCTTGTTGTCTAGGTCTGCGTATATCCTTGGAATTCTACTGCCCATTTCCTCCACTGTTTCAGCTTGCTGAACATTATGGAAAACTCTCACTTTCCCATTTTTGTCGGGATAATCTCTGTACTTGTGGTTCCCCTGACAACCCAAACACTGAATGGGCATCTGCCTTGGCCTTTGTTCCCCTACTCCAGCCATTCTCGGCTCTCTAAACGATGGCTGTCCTTGAGGAATGTTTCTGAAAAAGAAAGGTTTGTTTCGCTTCTGCCTATGCTCTTTCTTAAACTTCTTTTGGTCATCCCAAGCTTTTCGAAAAGTAGGATTTTCTTATTGCTGTTTACCTAAGCATTTCTCTCTTCTTATAGTTTCTTCCATAGTCTTAGGATCATCATACTGAATCTTGTCACCAATGGAAGGTGGAAATCCACTTAGATACCTCTGAATCTTGACAGTCTCATATTTGATGAACGAAACATACTTCAACAATTCCAAAAATATTCGTTCGTATTCATCAATGGTAATGCTGCCCAGCTTGAGTTCAAAGAA
>CBVK0101780225.1:0-10259 GCA_900067695.1 Picea abies | reverse complement strand
TTAGCACCATGATTTTCATAGCTAAGGTTAGAGGTTTTTCAATAGTTTGCAAAGTTATGCATGCTAGCACCAATATTGTTTTTATGCCTGACATCATCTAACATCTCCAAGGGTCAGTTTCAAAAGGAATCTTTATCATTTATTATTTCCATTTCCATTTGCAACTGCGCGTTGAAAAGTTCGTTGTGCATCGAGAAGGGTATTTTTTCGCACAGAGGATTTTTCCGCACAGAGAGTTTTTACATGCAAAGGATGTTGTCGTGTAGAGGATTTTACTACGCATAAGCTACAGGATGTGCTGCATAAATGAATGGTTTAGTGGTCAACTTCAAGATCATTTTCTAACCAACTGGAGAGGAATTTTGAAAATCCTCGAGTGGTTTTTGTCCAAGACAAACCAAATAATAAAAACCTCTCTCAGATTTTCAAAAGGTGTCACGGATTGGGATATTAGAAGGAATCACTGAGCCCTAGTTTTCATTTTTCATGATTTCCTGTCTGAGACATGTTTTTGAGACATGTATTCCGATTATATGGAGACGAATTTCAAGAAAAAAAAAGAGGTTTATCTTGAAAACGATCTTACCTACAAAACCCGTTCTCATATGTTACACAACTATTATAGTTTGATAATTACAAGTGGATTTTTTAAGCCTATTTTTCAGAATTTTCGCCTCTTGAAAAGCAGGAAATTAGTTAAAACATGTGATTTTCTGTTTGTAACTGCTTCTATTTTGGGAAAGGGGTTGGATTTCGAAATGGTGAGATGGAAAGGACCTATACTGCTATATATTTCATGGTACAAGAGTAGAGAAGGGTTGTACCCTTGGGGTATCAAGACTTGTTTATTTCTTTGAAGTTAATGCAAAAGTTTCCTTTTTTCTGAAATTTGAGATTCATCATGGTGTCTATGTTCAGTATGTGTTTCTTGTATATCATTTCCATGATTATGTTTTTCTTCTAGCATTTTCTGAGGTTAAGTGGTAGGAATTCATTCATGTTTGATGCTCCTTTCACACTGATGATGCTTGTTATGTGTTAATAGTTACTTTTGCAGAATTTGTCTTCATTTGATGCTCTGTTTAGTAATTAATCTTCATGTCCTTTCTACTAAAGTTCCACTAATTGATGCCTGTAGTGTAGTGGGATTTCTTATTGTTTCCATATCTCTTATCATATCATTTATTTGCTAAGCATAACACCCATTTTTCCTCGGATCTACAGAAAGAAACCAACCATCTATTGACTGTAAAAACATTGAAATCCAGGCCTTGACTCCATTGCCCAATGGTACCTTTTCCTTGTTTGTCCTACCAACCCTTTTCCATTGCCCAATGGTACCTTTTCCTTGTTTGTCCTACCAACCCTTTAAAAAAAAAAACAGACCTATCCTATTGCAGAATATGACCTCTATGAATTTATTGATGAATCCTTTGAGTTATTACTAGTCATTAGACATATGAGAGAGCCCTCTCTGCTTGTATAGGTCAGAATACAATCTAAAGTTGGTTGAAATAGTTACCTTGGGGTTTTATTTGATACAACCGAAAGAAATTTATGAGTTTTAACACAACCCACCATCAATTAGGAATCCCTATTAGTACTAATTCAAGTGCGTGAGGCCATTGGTACTTGAGAATGCATTGTATCCATGCAATCAATGTGTCCTCCAACTCTGACAAATCATATCGATAAGATCCAAAGTCTTCTACGCAATATTTTGCAGAGAGATACGTGCACCTCCTCATTGAGACTTCATATAGC
This sequence comes from Picea abies, assembly GCA_900067695.1. Taxonomy (NCBI): domain Eukaryota; kingdom Viridiplantae; phylum Streptophyta; class Pinopsida; order Pinales; family Pinaceae; genus Picea; species Picea abies. Next base: position 8,495 of record CBVK0101780225.1, on the reverse strand, counting down.
TTGATCTACCACCTCTCCATGGCATATTCATAATATGTGTCATAAGACTTGACACTTCTCCAACTTAATTCCCCATCTGTGGTCAGGTTGATGTAGTCCTCCTTGTGCCCCATTATTTTGTAAATATTTTTTATGACGGTGCTCCATGCATCCTCATCCATGGGCTCATTGTATCGATATCCCTCATATGGATCTAGTGGTGCAACCACACGCAGGGTGTCAGTTTCAAAGGACATCTTCCTCTTCTTCAAATTTAACATTGCATTATTGTCAAAGGCCTAGTGTACCCCCAGAAATGCAGGATATGGATCAGACTCATACATGATCTCAATGACTTCAAAATTGGTCTTTGTATTCACTTATAATTGCTCTAGCTATCCTATGGGGTAGATAGTGTATTGTTTGGCCAATCAAAGCTAGATGGGAGACCATACCAACTTAGGGTTACCCATCACTTCCCAATATTTCTTGGGTAAAATGTTCACGTCGGATCCTAGATCGAACATGACTGCATCCATGTCTTACCCACCAAGCTCTAATGTCATTTTAAATTCTTAACCAATGCACATTTCTTGCTGACTTGGAAGACATCCCTTTATGGTAGTGGAGTAGATATGGTGGTCTCCTCTCCTTGTTCTTTCATGCAAGTAGATAACATATGGGTCAATTTACTTGCAAATTCTAGGTCTTTAACCAAATGTAAATAATAGTGCAAGAAGGAATTGACTTGATCTTTGGCTTCTGTCATGTGAATTAAGTCACAAGAAAGTTCCATCATGCACTGTGCGTTGCAACTCCTCCTAGCGCTATTCTTCATATTTTTTTTTAGTGCATTGTAGTATAATTTGTTTGTGTGCTTCCTCTTTCAATCTTTGGTTCGCGTGATGTATTTTTTCATGAACATGATCCTCCTCCAAAGACCTTTGCATCCCACTTTGTAATTCCTCATGTGCACGAGATTCTTCCAATGACCTTTGCGTCGCCTACTGTACCTCTTCGTGGATCCATGCTTATTCTAGTGACCTTTGTGTCTCCCTCTATACTTCCTCTCAGATACATACCTCTTTAAGAGGCCTTTGAGTCATGTGTTTCAACTCCTTGTGTGCTCTTTCCTCTTCAAATTCTCTTTATGCATCACATATAAGCTGTTTATGTTGAGCAACATCAAACTTTGGAGTGAGTTGAGATACATTACTGATATTTCCATCCGGTTTTTGACCTGAGCCTTCACCATGTTCGAAGTCTTCCCATGTATTTTCCCTTCCGTGAGTTACTGCTCGGACATTAGCCTCCTCATTCTTCTTCTTGGTTTTGTGCAACTCGACCTGTGCCATGTTACAATTGGTCTTCTTGTCCTCCCACTTTTTCAGTAAGTCCATATAATCCTTGGTCACATGTTCAAGACAATAACAATATGCACATAACACATGTGGTTTGGTGAAAAATCGTGATACCTGACCAATATCACCGCAATTAAAACATGTGGGGGGTCTACCTCCCCCTCGTCCATGACCACACCCATATCCTCCTCAGGGTCCTCCTTGGTATCTTCCTATGTCTTCACCACTGCACTCACCACTCTTTTGATCCTCTTGGACCTGGAATGCATTGCGGGTGTTATCTTACATTACTTGGAGGGAGAAGCGTATGTTGACATCATGTCCAGTCGAATTACAAAACTCACAGAATGGAGTGTGAGTCATTATCTCATATTTTGTAATGTGGGACATCAAGGAGGCACATGGCCCCACTGCATGCATATTTCACACCATTCTGACTGTCCAGATGGAAATGGACTCAACACACTAGTCGCCACATAATTTTGAAAGATAGGGCACTCGTCTTAGTGATGCCCCTCAAAATGAAATGTAGTACACTATACATGTTCTTGCACAAAGTTGGTCTTGGCCATGTCTTACAGCTATATTTTTATGTTGGTCATTGTGACTAAACCTGCACCAACCCGACTGATGTTTCTGCACCTCCAAGTGTAGTTTCCAAGTGCATCACAATCTTGAATGCCTCTTCCAGAGTCATCACCTTTTGTTGGGTGAGAGAGACTTAGATATGGGGGAATAAACCCACAATGAACCATTCTATGTGCTACATGTCCTAGATTAGGAATATCATCCTATCCAATAATATTATAAACCATTGGTCATAGTCCTAGACAATTTTTACTTCCTTCTATTTGATCTCCTCGATTTCAGTAATGCATTGTGATTCTGACTTAGGCTTCTAAAAATTCCTAAATAGATCATGCTTAATATCGACCAAAGACCTTGCATTTACCGCTGGCGCAGTAGCCTTGTATTTCATGTACCATGTCAGGGCTCTATCCCCTATTGTGGTATCTAGTTGCATGATTTTAGTTGCATCGTCTGTAACTCTCTTTACATACTAGATTTCTTCACAAGGGAGCCATTGTTTCTCTACATCATCCTTACCTGTTCCATGGAACATGAACAATCTCAGTGTACTATTTTTCTTTTCCATATTCAAACTTGAGCTAGCTCCTCTTTTTTACATTGTTGCTTGAACTCTTCCACACCATTGTCACTCGGGGTAAATTATTTCTAAGTTCACCTTCTTCTTCACTTATCTCATCACTTCTCTCTTCTTCTTCTCTTTCTTCTAATCCAATCTCCTCACTATCTGTCATGGTTGCTTCTTTATTAAAAATTCACAAGGGTGGTGGTACAAAGGGGGGTTAAGTCCATCTTCTTCTAAAAATTCTCACAGGGTAACCCAGAGAGCTTTCTACTTGCAAATGTGCAAGACCATATACAATTATCAAATCATCTCCCCCAACACTAGGAGAGCCTCCATATTCCTTTTCTTTTGGCATACTGACATTTTACGACCTACCTTCCTATCTAGACTGTGCACCATAAATGTGCGCTCCTTCTTCCAAGTCAATCCGCACACTTCCACTCCACACTTCATCACCCAGTATGATGTGCACATTACCACCTTGCACATAATCGCTTTATGTATTTAGCACACAACTACTCCATGAATCATCCTCTCTCCTTACCAATGCACCACAACTATTATGTGGATGAGTCCTCTAGTGATGTCGACTAGGTAATTTATCCATAGAGAGCCATTGTGATATCGACTGATAATATACTTGGAAACCTATTATTTCCATCCATTGAATTCGGCAACTTGCAACATGCCTAGGATATGTTTGATTCTCTCTTTTTGAAGAAGCTTTGTTTCCTCTTTCCATTTTCATTCTTCCATCCCCCAGGTAGTAAAGTTTTTCTAGTGTCTTGACCAGTCAACTTCTTCCATTATTGTGGCACAGATGTTTTGCAGTCGTACTTCAAGCTTGGTTTCCCCTGTATTATGCAACTTGGTTTTTGTTCGTGGGTCGATTGGAGGATTTTATTCTTGGCCTCTCATCCTGGGCATTTCTTCAGTTTCTTGGGGATTGATTCATTCGATGCTAGGATGCATATTTGGGGTTTCTTGGATTGGAATATGTAGATGCTTGGGTGAAAACAACAATGAAGTGAAATTGTATGTGTCATCTAAATTTATAGGTGGGACAAGGAATGGGGACTTTGATTTTACCAACATGGATATTAATTCATCCCCCTTGATGTTGGTGTCGAAATTAACTTTTTGTGCATGTGAGGTGATCTGTGCTTCAACAACGGCATGAAGTATGAGATTTTCTTGTAGAGTATTTATGGCATTGATGTATTCGTGCGATTTAATTATACGGGTTCTGTCGATTTTATTTTTTTAGGCTGCGTGCTTGACTTGATCGATATTTTATATGAGTGTTTGTTCGAGTCCATCCATCTGGGAGGTCAGGGTTCTAAAGTGTTTGGTCATGTTGCCTTCATGCTTGTGGTTTCTTATGTGTTCTCTCACTTGATTTATTCCCCGCTTGATTGGTCAATAGAATTCATATTTTTTTTTTTTTGTCTTTAATTGAGTGATGTTTATCTCATTCAGTTGGTCGACCGATATGCTTATTTAAGTAGTGTCACAGATCTCATCCTGGTATTGAACTTGATTTGATTTATTCCCCGCTTGATTGGTCAATAGAATTCATATTTTTTTTTTTTTGTCTTTAATTGAGTGATGTTTATCTCATTCAGTTGGTCGACCGATATGCTTATTTAAGTAGTGTCACAGATCTCATCCTGGTATTGAACTTGATTTTACGTTCTATATATATGCTCTGATCGCTAGCCAAGGGATCCGATATCTTCCTATTTTTGCGCAAGTGAATGCTCTGACAGTTTATGTTGATTGTATATCTAATAACTGACAAACAATTTTTGTGTACCTAACCCAGGTAACTGAATTATTAAGTATTTTACTCAAGTTTTTATTAACCTTGCTTAACTTTTCTTTTTGTCTAATTTTTCCTTTTTCCTTCCTTTCTCTAGAATTTGATTTCTGTAAAGAACTCTCGATTACCTTTGTAGCTACTTTTAGAAGTTTCTCTTCCAATATAAATTAGAAGTAATTAAGAAATTTGCTTTTAATCTCATTCCAGTTAGATGTATCCCTCATGATTCTTCAATATTATACCATTTGTGAGTTATATCATCTAATGTATTCAGGAACATATGGGACCATACTTTTTCATCTTTGTATCTTGCTTTTTTCCTTTCTTTCTCACACTTTTGTATGTGGATTTTTGGATCAAATATAGGTATAAACATTGGGATGTCGATATTTAAAGAGATATTTTCCCACCAAATATTTCCACAAAATATAATGTGGCAGTATTCCATGTTTGAAGTCAGTTTGCATGAGTCTCCCACCATCGGGTTGCTTGGCTAGTGAAGGACTCAACTAGACTTTGTATTCTTCCTTGTTCCCCTACTAACTTGGAGACTTCTTAGACATGTGTCAATAGAGAACTTCGTACATTAAATTGTGGGGAAGTTCTTGTGTATGCATTAGTCAGTATTAATGTTGGCATTTTTTTAATTTTCTTTCAACAAAAATAGGGACTGCGTGAATCAAGAAGCATGCTCTGGATCATTTGATATGTATTTCATCTATTGACCAAAAATCTTTGTCTTGAGTTTCATAATTATCCATCTTCCAATTGTACAATTCAATATCTAAATTTTGTCCTATCGACAACGAATATACAACTAGTACTTCTCCTTCAATGTTAGGTTCGGCATGTTTTTTTGTTTGTGCATTACCTGGTATAGTCGATGTGATTTTTGGGCCTCATCCCATGTATCAACCCATGGTTTTCCTTATTTTGGGTCTAGGGGGATTATGATTTTTTTTTCACTTCCTTTCAGCTTGATCCAGTCTCTTTATAAAGATATTATGTCTTTCATGTTCTGGTCCCAGGGTTTTTTAACTAGCATTGGATAAGCATGAATTCCTTCAACCAGGTTTATAACTCCAAAATTGACTCTCATCAAAATTTCCATTATACAATTGATGACACTTTTGAGAGTATAAATTGGTTCAATGAATCTTTGATCTACTAGTTTTAAGTAGTTCATTGTCGTTTGTCGCAAGGATCTTTTGAGTCAAACCCATGTTTCTTTGGGAAGGATATTCACTTGTGATACAAAATCAACCACAACTTGTTTAATAATGTGGCTCAGGATATGGTCGATATTTTTAAAGATTTTCAATGATTTTGCATATTCCTTTATTCTTTGTTGGGGTCAGGATATGGAACTCTGATCCCTTGTCAATTTGATGCCTCCGGGTTGTTATCTTTACCCACTCCTAATCTTGTTACCACATGGAGAGTTTTTGAATCCATAATATATTGTTTAGGCATTGTATGTAAAAGATTTACATTTCTCTTGGTCATGACTTTGTCCAACACAATTGGGCAGTCCTCTAGGGAGTGATCTCCTACTCCGCAAATATTACAAAATTTTAAATGGGTTCTATATTTTATCGCACAGTCTGGACTGATGTGGTCTTCTTTCCAACAATTAAAACAATAATATTTTCCTTCACCATGTCCTCTTCAAAATCTTCCTCGTCCTCCTCTACCTCGACCTTGGTATTCTGCTCGACCTTGACCTTTATAACTGTTTCCTTGATCAACATCCTGGTCAAATGCTTGATCGACATCATTCAAGTGACATTATTGGGTGGAATGATTATTCTCTTCGCAAATGTGGCACCACTTGGGACATACATTTCTTAGATTGTGTGGACATTCTCTGGTTGCATGATTAGTCAATCCTTGACAGTTTTCGCAATAAGTTTCGATATGGATGTGCCTAACTTTTGGGTCTAAGGCATTGCTAAATTTGCAATAGTCTTTAGTGTGACCTTCGCTAGATAAAATGGTACACCATAGTTCATTAAGAGTGAGTGATATGTTTTTAATTGTCTTTTATAGCTCCATGATTTTTTCTTCCAATCTCCTTTCAGTGCTTGATGTGTTAACCAAGACTTCATCATCCATTTCAATCCTCTGAGCCTTTTTTAGGATTTTTTCACATGTTGAAAGGTCGTACATCCGTAATGGAGCTATGATATCTTGTAATAGTCCCACTACATACCATTGTACTAGTAAATTTTTGTCAATTTCATATAGTATTTGAATCAGTAAGTCTTTGAATCTTTTTTTCGTATTCATGCACAGTCTCGCTTGGATTTTGCTTAATTTCCTAAAGTTTTTTTGTTGTTAGATGACTTTATCTTGCGTATTGAAGAATGAGAGAAAATTATGCTTTATTTTGTTCTTTGTTTGGGTTTGATTGCTAGTGAAATTCATAAACTAGGTAAGAGCCTTGGCTCAAAGTGCAACTCCAAACTGGGCCATTTGTTTTTCTTCATCGACTATATCTGTAACATCCCAATATTTATCACACATGAACCAATGTCATTTGGGGTCTTTGTCTCCTTCGTAAATATGGATGTGATGAAGCCCCATTGTTGGTTTCTTTTTAGAAAATGGAATTAGTACAATAACTTTAGTCAAATTCAACTTGGAAGTTGATGTATTATTATTTTTTGGAGTCAAGGTCGAGTTGTTTGCTTATGTCAATGTAATCTGCAAATGTCCTTTAGTCAGGATATCTTCAACTCGTCCTTGGCTTGGGATTGAATCATCCATCTGGAAACCTTTATCTATAAACTCAACAATTCCTCCTCTACATGATCACGTCATTTCACTTTCACTACCTGTTGAGTTTGAATATTCTAGAAATAGCTTCGGCAGGGGGCGACGTCCCTGAGATCTATGACATGAATGATTATGTCTTCTGGTCGATTATGATTATTTTCTTGTGTTTCGATTAATACTGAATCTCTTATATGGACAATATTATTAGTTCTAGACCATACCCATGGTGTAATTTTCCCAACCCAATATGCTAGGAACATTGCATTTTTCATTGATTTGTAGGGGTTTTTTGGTTGTGGCATTTTGTCAAACATTTTGCAGACTTAAGTCTCATGAGTTGAGATAGAGTTTATAATGATGGTTTAATGGGTGTTTGCAGCCAACAATCAAAGAATATATACAAATGGAATATACTCAACAATATGCAATATAAAAAACACAAGAAATAACCACAAATACCTCAGATCTGATTTTATTCATAATAATAGAAGATCCTGGTACAATAGATCTATAGATCTGGAACAATATAGTTGATATCTCATATACAAATGAAAATAACCATCAAGTGAATCCAAGAAGAGATGATACAAGCCTCCAAAGTCCAAATAGTTGCAGAAGACAAATGACAAGTTGGGATCCTTGCCCTTTGATGTGCCAAACCCTCAAACTGGATGAGTTGCACACTAATTTTTGGTTGTAATTGTAGAGAGATTTCAACCCTCTTACTCCTTGGCTCCAATGGAAACAAAAACTTGTGAGAAGTGTAGATTTGAAGTCTAGAAACAAGATAGGAAAGTTCCTTTTCTGAGGAATGGATTTTTTCCCCTCCCATGAATAGGTCCACTTCAGAAGTTGTGCCCCTCCTCTAGGTGAAATCATACCACACTCATCATAAATTGATACTCAGCAAAACACCTCCAGGATAGGCCAATAATGGTGTTATGGCCACCGCCAAGCTATCTCAATAGCTGAACCCTTTGAATCTCCTTCTCCTTGGCCAAATAGAATGGATCTAGTTCCTCGTGTGCACCCTCCTGCTAGAAACCCTTACATATGTGCTCCCCTTCTCTTTTGTACCTATAGTTGCTAAAGCATCCACCTGTGACTGAGATAAAACTAATGTAGAATGGTCAGGGAGGAATATTTCACCTCTGTGACCAAGCTTGGACCCGGTTGGGTAGGATCGTTCACCACCGAGCTAATCTCTAGGGTTTGTTCAGCCAAAACCCTCAAAACCCCCAAGTGCATGGACTCACTAGCAAGAATCTAGATATCAAACTGATAAACAACATAATGAGAGAATAGAGGCCCCTATATCTCTTTTATACCCCCTATTCACCTTTTGTCTCCAGGTGACTTTTACTTTATTTTATTATTTCTTAATTAAATCACTTTATTAATT
>CBVK0101780176.1:0-20232 GCA_900067695.1 Picea abies | reverse complement strand
AATAATATATATATATATATATATATATATATATATATATATATATTTCAATGTGAATCATAAATAAATTATTTCAATGTCCACATTAAATAAAATATTTTAATACCATCTTTATACATACACTATAAAGAAATTAAAAAAAAAATTATATGCTTTCTACTTAATCATGTGAAAGAGATGAACAATTCCTTCAAAATTTAAAACATTTTAAAAATTATTAATAATAAATAAAATATTTCTATATATATGTAATTCTCTTTAAAAACAAATTTTCTTTGCCACAAAATTACAATAAACTTAATAATCCTCGCTTCCCTTCTTCAAACAAAGTCATCTCGTCCCTCGCCTCCATGTACTAAGTGTACACTCCAATGTGATCACTTGTGGGCTTTCTTCGATCATAAAAGGATGCCCTACTAAAGGAGGAGCAAGAGGTATTATTTACATTAAGTGGGCTCCAATGTCTTTTCTCGCAAGTCTAAGATTGGCTGCAAATAAATCTCTTACTAGTGAGAATTCATGGCACTAAATTTCTTATTATTATTGAAAAAAAGAAAAATATATTAAACAATTTTATATATATTCAAATTCTTTTATTGTCATTAAATGCATAAATATGAGAATATAGTCAAGACCACTTGAGCTAACCCTTAGAGTTGTATATATATATATAAAACCAACATAGATCCATGTTAACTCGGAAATCTATCATGGGTCAAGGGAGATCAAAACTTGATGAAATGTTGGAACTCTAAGGGTTTGATCCCTCATGGAGAGTTAAGATGGATCTTAGTTAAAACATTGAAATGTTGTGTTGCTCGGTATGAAGGAGATGTGTAATTTCTTTTGTGCTTAACATTGGGTTGACATGTGGTGTGTGTGTGTGTGTGTGTGTGTGTGTAACCAACATAGATCCATCTTAACTGCGAATTTATCATGAGAGAAGAGGGATCAAAATTTGAGGAATGGCTTGCACATCTAAGCTGTTGATCCCTCTTGGTGCATGATCCATGTGAAGATTGATCTTGGTTAAAACATTTGAAAGACTTTTTGCTTAATATGAGGAAGATGTGTAATTCCTTCCATGATCAACATGGATTTGACACATGGCGCACCCACATACACACACACATATTATAAACTAATGTAGATCCATCTTAACTTTGAATCTATCATGCATCATGCATCAAGAGGGATTAAATCCCTTGAAGTGTAAAGCTTTTCTCAAGTTTTACTCTCTAAAAAAAGGTTTACACCTAAAAGAATTGTATGCCTCTAGATACATGATAAATCTAGAGTTAAAATGGATCTACTTTAGTGTAATCCCAATAACATCCCAATAACAGAAATACAATGCATGATAGTAATACCCCTAAACTATCAGCTTTTCAAACAGTTTTCCATTTGAGGCTATCACTAAACCAAGGTTTAAACACCACGGATGGGATATTGAGGACATTAAACCACCCAAGAATAAAAGATATAGGCGGTAACCAATATATGGGATTCAACAAATGAAGAGATCGTGGACTTGCTGACTCTACTGCTAATGAAGAGAATGAGAAAGCGAAGAGACCGTGGACTTGCTCCACTTGCACGTGGATTTACATACATTTATTTTTCTCCATCATACAAACCATCATTTAATCTTAACCATCCATCCATGGACAATGAAGAAACATGTATCTGTCCCTTTTGTTCATTGTTTTCTTTTTGAAATTATTGGATCCACATATAATGAAAATTGACATTTAGACCCTCTCAGCGTAATAAGGTGATATTATGGCTAGGTTTTTTGGCCATATAAAATTAGGGCAATATTCACATTAAAAATATAGTGTTTATAACAATATTTACAATGAATAAAAGAGTTTTTACAATAATTAAGCTGAAGGCATGTATATAGGGATATATTTTTTCCTAAATCTATCAACCTAGCACAACTTCTTAATCAATATAACATGTCATGTCTTATATCCATTTGTCCCTACCTATTTACAATGAATAAAAGAGTTTTTACAATAATTAAGCTGAAGGTATGTATATAGGGATATATTTTTTAAGCAATTTTGTAGAGTTGTTTAAAGGTAGGTCTCCATTATTTACCTTAATGAATTCAAGTTTAGTTCAACTTACATTAACACATGTGTAAAGACCTTTAACACTTAGATCACTATGCACCATGTATTTTTGCATGGGTCAACAATAATATGATCGAGTAAAGTCATCCTTCATAAATAAATAAAAAAAGTCAATGACTAGATTCATTGGCATTTTTTTCCAACCTTGTTGGAGAGATTCAACTTGGGATACTTTCCAATTGGGAATCCACATTTTTATTTATTTCTATTATTTTGGTTAAGTATATATATTTATAATTAAAAGGTTTTAAATTCTTTTATAATTTTATGAAATTTAAATGTTTTTTTTTTAAATAACTAATTAATTTAGTTTATTATATATAGTATAAGTAAAATATTTTAAATTGGTTTACAATTTTGTGAAATTTAAATATTTTTCTTTTCAAGTCACATGCATTTTACATTGTTTGAGAAATTATATTAAAGTATTTGAGGTATTTTACATGATTTTATTTACATATAATAATTTTATTATATATTGAAGTCCTCAAATAATATTAATAAAAGTTAGGTAAATAATTTTAAGTATTGTAAAATTTCTCCTATTTCAATTAATTTTTGACATTAATAAAAAAAATCACAAACTTTAACATTACCTATTACCCAAGATTTAATTTCACACTCTGTTTATCTAGAATATTGATAACTTATGAGACCACTTTATATACCTTTGAATTATCCATTTCAATTTCATTTTTGTAACCTCTTTACCTCAATTTCATTTTTTTTTTCAGTTAAAAGATCTTAGAAAGAAAAAGTTTGAAAAGTTGGTTTAAAAATTTTTTAAAAGGAGAAAATCTAAATTTGTCAAGAAGAAGTTATTTTGTTTCCAGCTTGTTGTTTATCTTCTCTTTCGTCTCTCAAAACATCACTAGTTTCACTTTCATAAAATTTGACTTAGGACAAGCCCAAAACATTAACGGTTAATTAAAATCAACTAGAGTTTATGTTTTGTAGGGTCCATCAACTAGTCTAGGCTAGAGTCTTGATTTAGGATTGGAGAGGAAACTCTTCAAGGCTGAAAAACAAACATAAGAGTCTATGCTAGGGAGTGTCAAAAGTCTAGTATCGTAAAACTTATCTGGGAACCCCCTCTAACACAGGGGATAAACACGAGGTCGCATAAGGAAAGGTAGTAGAGATAACCCCTCCAAAGCTAGACCAAACGTAGTGGGGAACGCATATAGAGGGCTTGTCTTGGGATTCTGTTGATTGCATTTGCCACAGAGCTTTGTGGGTCTTGAATCCGTTCGAGGTCCTCAGTCGTCTTCCAGAACACTTGCTTTTGATACCCTTGATAGGTTTCGGGCTTGATACCCTGCTCATTGTGGTCCACCTGACTGTCAACTGTACCTGCCTAGTGACTGTTTGCGTGTTGGCAACCTAGTTGCATCATTTTTTACCTTGGAGAAAAGGCTCTTGGTCCTTACAACCCTCCCATCACTGATCTATCAGTGCCCATCGTTGTACAGGTTCAACCTTACAAGCGTCTGGTAGTGTCACCAACAACAATGGAAGAAAACGCTGCCACTTCTTCAGGGAATACTAAAATTTCCTTCACGACTGTCACTACTGGGGGTGTTCCACCTCCTAACCAACCGTCATCAATCTGGGCCACCATGGTCTCGACTAATTCTTCCTTAGGCAATGGTTCGATTCTATCTATGGCGGTGATCACTACTCTGCTTCCTCAAAACATGACGGGCTCTCCTTTCTCATATGGGATGCCTAGCTTCAATACGAGTATTGTACTTTCCTCCTCCACTCTACAAACTTTGGGTCTGGGGGTAGGGAGTTCCAACACTCCTCTACAAGAATCTATTGGGGGCACTTCTGCACCCTTTATCTCTTTCCCTTACAGCAGGGGTTCTATACCCCCTTCGTCCCCCTCGCTCAGTGGTGTTCCTCAACACTTCGTTGGGCCTAACATAAACTTGTTTGGAACCGGTAGTCAAGCACTCCCTCCTTATAATATGTCGGTTGGTTTGACACCTTTCTCTTTGTTCGGCGCATTTGGTAACAAATCTTTCTCATCAGTTGTCATTTCAGCCAAGGGCAACCCTGGTTATGGACAACCACATCTTGTACAAGGTACTATTCCTGCACAAGGGGCACACTTAGGAATTCCTCCCTCACAAGGATCTTTGAATCCATGGTAGGGACCAGTCCCCTTGCCAAGGATGTCGATCGGGGGAAACCCTTTCCATACCCAGTGGAACCCCGGGCAAGGCCCAACGCCTATGCCTATTGGATCAACAGGGGGCAACCCCTCCCAGAATCCTTAGAATGTGATGCAAGCTCAACCCTTTACATATTATTACGGGAACCAGAAGATGATGTCTCAACAAGTGCCCAATCTGTACGCTTGTCACGGTCATGGTTGTTACCAGAGCCTTGGCCAGCAACCTAACTTTTCTTGGCAACCTGGTGCCAGTCAAACACGGGGATCCTTTTTCCTCGGCTACAATCCACAACCCAAAATATCGTTTCTGGCAACCCTGCACTTGCCAGATTTGACAAGGCTCTTAAATGACCCCATCTGTCACAATCCGAGTTGGCCTCCCATGCCGACCAAGTTGCCTTCAGACATTCCAAATTTCGAGGCCAAGCCTAACAAAGATCCTGGTGATCACGTGACTACCTTCCACTTATGGTTCTCATCCAAATCGTTAAGAGACAACTTCGTGCAGTTGCGATTGTTTCAATGCACTCTCATAGGGAGTGTTGCGAAATGGTACATTGAGCTCGACCGCTCACGATACTCTTCCTTCAGTGAATTGGCAATGACTTTCTTGAACCATTTCCAATTACCTGTGAGATACGACGTCTGCACCGAATTGCTGGCCAATTTCGAGCAGACAAAAGCGGACCATATCTCATATCATATTCGAGAATGGAGATACCGAGAGAGTTTGATCAAAGTGCTAGTCCCACCAGTATTCCTGCTAGAGTGGTTCCTTAAGTCTTTGGTACCCCAGTTATCTAAAGACTTCGCAACATCCGGAGTGTTTTCCGAGGAAGACGCGATAATGAGAGTGCAACAACTAGAGCTAATTTACTCTCAATCTGCTTTACTCTACGAGATTTTTCCAGATGCACCGAGGTCAATCCTTGACAAAACCAGGAAAATTTTTGGACCACATGTTGATGGCATTATTGGTTCATCACAAACCAATTCCATTGATCCATTGTCAAATCAATTGCAATAATTGTCGATACAATAGACAACGGCCAGGCAAACCACTGGTTCGACTGCTCCCCCTACCCAAAAGTCGAATGTACATAGTGTGCAATTGACAAACCCAAAGGCCACCCAACAGCCTGATGGAAAGAAGAAACAATGGAAAGAGGGTAACGGGGATAAGAAACCCATCGATAATGCTGGCAGGGGCAACACTGAAAAGAAGAAATCAAAGTATCCTTGTAATCTTTGAAAGGAAGAACACCCGACCCATCAGTGCCCTCGACTTGCAGAGGCCCAGAAGTTATTTTCACAACAACAGCCTATCGTGTTAATGAACCTGTTCCCACACTAGAAAAATCTAACTCAAGCCTCCTCGAGCGTGGAAGGGGGCAGTCAAGAACCCCCTCCATCTTCAAGTAAGCCTTCATCTGAAAACGTCTATATGATGAAATGTGATTCTTATATAACAATTAGAGCACATGACTACGGAAAGCCAAGCACCTCTGAGAAGGGTAAAGAATCCAAAACCCACCTCTTCCTCTTTATATTGAGAAGATGTTGGGAGAAACAATGACACACATCCCTAAAGGTGCATTCAAGAAATATTCTTACAACCCGAACGCAAGGGCCGCCCAGAACTACTCTGTGGTGGAGGATTTATTCTGTGGTGGAGGATTTATCACAAACCCCTTGTGCGATGTCTGCTTTGGAAGTCCTCCAGAGTTTCCATTCCCAGAGAAAGGCCCTATTAGCTACCTTAGGCTCTGCCAAGACTTGTAATCCAGGAACGATCATGCTTTATACCTTCGACTTAAAACCTCGTCTTCCTTACCACGTCGCTTTTCAGATAGTAGTGGCTTACACCACGAAAACTTTTACCTGGAATATTTTTCGTACAGTGGTGGATGAGGGTGCCTCGACATGCGTGATGTCTTTTTCATGTTGGAAAGACATCGACCAACCTATTTTTTCTCTGTCACCTGCTCTACTTACAACTTTTGACAGTCATTATTTCCGACCACATGGTATAATCCCCTCTTTCCCCGTGCAGTTAGGGGGAAAAACCGTGTGTGTCGAAGTTGAAGTGGTCAATGTGTCCCTCAACTACAATATTTTGTTAGGCAAGAGTTGGACCTACACTATGCAAGCAGTGGTCGCGATAGTGTTCCAGGTCTTGTTTTTTCCTCACGAGGGTCGGATTGTGACCATTGATCAATTATCCTTCTCCTGTTCTAACCTTTCATCAGGAGTCTCCATGGTCCTGATGATTGATAGCCCCCATCCTGGCATCGTCAATGTAGGGGTCGGTTTGTTCCCATCATTGATGGGTACTTTCGATTACCCACCTCCAACCGACAATGTCCGAGCTGAAATTTTTCAAATCTCGTCGTTTCGCACAACGTACTTTCATGATCCGTGGACCCTTCCTTCCCCATCCGCTATGATGGAAGGGACAAAGCACCATGGCATGGCCATGCCTTTTTCCATGGTAAAAGTTGCATACTCGATCATTCAACGAGCTTCTGTCGACCCCGATCCGACTCCAGCACAAGAGTTAGATACGGTGCTCGAGCCTATTTGGGCTCAAGGTTCCCTTGTCGATAAAGATTCTTTAGACTTAGTCTTGCCTTCAAACGAAGTTAAGATGATCTTCATCATAGATCTTACTTCCTCCCAGAGTTAAGATGAATTGAAGCAAGAGAATTCACTCTGACCATGAATGGAGATAAAGATTTTCCTATCAATCCTTTGGAAACACACGTGGTTTACGTTGAAGGAAATATGGCAACAATAGCCGAAACGATACCTATTGACATCTCCAGAATCCCTGGCGTCGTGGAGAATATCTTTGTCAGAGTGGACTACTCCCCCGAGGAGATTCAAGTCTACACAGATTTATTTAAATAATTTCGCGACATCCTTGCCTAGTCTTATGAGGAAATGCCAGGCATAGACCCAAGAATTGTTGAACATGAAATCACGACTTATCCTGATGTCAAGCCGGTCCGAAAAAAGCTTCATCCGTTCAATCCTAGGAAAGCAGTAGCGATCAAGGCTGAAGTAGAGAAACTACTTTAAGATGGTTTCATCTACCCCTTCCAATTGACTCAATGGGATTCGAATCCTATGCTAGTCAATAAAAAATAGGGTATGATTCGCGTATGCATGGAATTCCATGATCTGAACAAGGCCTGCCAAAAAGATAATTTCTCCACACCATTTATTGACTAGATAGTTGATGAATGCACATGATGCGAGGCCTTTTTGTTCATGGATGGTTTTTCAGGATACAATCATACCGAAGACCAACACAAAACCGCTTTCATTTGTCCATGGGGTACATTCGCTTATCGTAATATGCCTTTTGGTTTGAAAAATGTTGGGGCTATGTTTCAGTGGGCCATGTATTTTTCTTTCCATGACCTCAAACATATAATCGAGGCTTATCTCGATTATTTAGCATCACGATATCATAAGAGAGTTGATCATCCGAAACACCTCCAACTTATCCTTGAATGGTGTCGCTACTACCGAATCTGCTTGAATCCAAACAAGTGTAGTTTTTGCGTCACATTAGGTCATCTGTTATGTTTCATCGTTTCAACAACAGGGATCATGGTCGATCCTATCAAGGTTGAGGAAATATTTCAATTGCCTCCCCCGTGCACCATACCTCAGCTTCATAATCTGCAGGGAAAAGCGAATTTTCTACGGCGTTTCATCGCAAACTATGCCAAGATCATAAAGGGTTTTATGCGTTTATTGAAGAAGGATGTTACTTTTCATTGGGACGAAGCTGGTCAACGCTCTTTCGCAGCATTGAAAAGCGCCCTCATATCAACCCCTCTACTCCGGCCACCCAATTATAATAAAGATTTCCTATTATACTTGGTCGTTGGAGAGTCAACCATCGGTATGGTCTTAGTTCAGGAGGATAAGTTACTCTCAGAATATGTGATTTATTACCTGAGTTGAGGATTGATTGGAGCAGAACGCAATTATTCCCATATCAAAAAGCTTACGTTGGCAATAGTTCATGCTATCCAATGGTTCTGTCATTATATTTTGTTTTGCAAGACCACTTTCATTGTCGTTGTGAATCCATTTCAATACGTATTGACACGATGAGTCATCGGTGGAAAAATCAGTACATGGATATTTATCCTCCAAAAATTTGACTTGGAATTCATTTCGGCAAAATCCAAAAACTCGATGGTCTTCGTGGAACTCATATCGGAACTTCCAGTTGAACCAGGTGATGTTATACCCGACAAGTCACCTATCAAAGGAGACATGTTTTTGATCGCATCTTTTGACCCCTGGTATGGAGATGTTATTCTATATCTCTAGATTTTGAAGTGTCTCGCCTCTACCTCTTGTGATGAGTGTCGTTGTATACACCATCAGGCTAAGAACTATCTCATACTCGAGGACACTTTGTATCGTCAAGGTGTAGACTGTATCCTTCACCGATGTCTCACTCATGAAGAAGTGGAAATTGTGCTTAACGATTGCCACACTTAAGCATGTGGTGATCATTTGTCTGGGTTGGAAACAACCCAAAATATTCTACGAGTCGATTACTTCTAGCTGACATTAATCAAATATTATGTTGAATCGATCAAGAAGTGCCACCCATGTCAGATCTTCTCTCAGAAGATGAGGGCACACCCCGCTCCCATATTTCCTGTTATTACTATTGGTCCCTTCACTAAATGGGGGATTGATTACACTACATGTAACCCCCCTTCAACTAGGGGCACCGCTATATCATCGTAGCAATAGAATACTTCACCAAGTGGGTCGAAACTATTTCAATGTTCAAAGATGATGGGGAGACAACAAATCTCTTTTTGTTCAACCAGATAATAGCAAGGTTCGACGTCTCGAGAGAGATTGTCACTGACTATGACAGTCACTTTCAAAACAAAATGATGACCGAGTTAACATCAAAGCTTGGATTGAGGCAAGAACATTCATCACCTTATTACCCCCAAGCGAATGGTTAGGTGGAAGCTGTAAATAAATCTTTTAAAACCATTCTACAACGAATAATCAATTCATCCAAGTCAAATTGGAATTTGATGCTATATACGACATTATGGGCTTACCGAACGTTTGTTAATACTGCAACTGGTTTCTCGTTTACGAGCTGGAAGAAGTCTTGCCTATAGAATGCTAGATCCCATCGTTAAAGTTGGCAGTACAGTTATTGCCAGATACTTCACCACTTGAAGAACGATTACTATACCTCAAAAAATTCAATGAACAACGTCGTGACGTGGCCTTGTCTAATGAGGCTCACAAAAAAAAAGTCAAGTGTCAGTATGATCGGTCCGTTCATCCTTAGATTTTCTCTGAAGGCAACCTTGTCCTGGTCTATGACCACCCCTGGGGGCAGGCAAGTTCAAACCCATGTGGTTCGGACCTTTCATCGTGAAAGAAGTACTATAGAAGGGCACTTATCATCAGGTGGACTTAGAGGGAAATGTTTTGGAAGATCCTAGAAATGGGCTCTACCTCAAGAAGTATTACTCGTAGGTGGGTCGCCTTGGGTGACTTTTTGTAATATATGTATAGTCTGTGTACTATTACTTTTTGGTTTTTTGGTTTTATGGACGTGTCATTTTTTATGTCATCTTCTTCACTGTGGCAGATGTCAAGTGAATCATAAGTGTTCGTTGGATTCATGGACGGTGCTAGCCGACACACTCGAAGGCTTGCCTCCACAACTTGGGTGATTTTCACACCTCAGGGCTAGTTGCTATCTTTAGGAGGTATATGTTTAGGCAACACCACAAACAATGTCATTGAATAGAACTCAATTATTGAGTTACTTCGTGACACTTTGTCACTTGGTATCTCTCACCTCTAGGTCTATTTAGATGCTCAACTGGTTGTGTCTCAGTTAAATGGAGTCTACCGTGTTCATGATCCTACTCTAACCAACGATTCCTTAGGGTACGTCTCTTAGAACGAAACTTTGATTATATTACATATTTTCTTGTTCCTAGGAGATTAAATCAAGTTACAAATACTCTAGCTAATCAAATATTAGATTGGCATCTTGCACACATGTAAGAAAGACACACACATGCACATGTAAATACATTTGTAAATTAGATGTAATCCATAAGACATAAAAAGACATAAAAATCCATATATAATATCAAAAATATTAGAGTACATGGGTGGGTGCAAGCACCTCAAAAATACGTCCAGTAGAAAGTCATGAGGCGTATGCCCTAAAAAATATACAAGTAGTTCCATCAGCACGTAAGTTGTCTAGCCTAACTAATGATGGGGAATGTTGGCCCTGTTATAATGATCAGCGACATTTGCCAAACGCCGAAAAATCTGGACCCACGTCCGTGGTGCCCCCACTACATGAGGCTGCATAGATGGTGACATATCCTCAATCTCTACCATGGGGATTGTGTGAGTAAGCGAGGTAAAGTTCTTCTCTACCCATCTCAAAACTCTCTCAGCCTCATCGGTTGGAGGTCCCCCTGCTACTGTTGGTCCGTCGGTTGTGGCTAGTGCGGCCTCTGGTCGAGGACGTCACCTAGTCCTAACAAAATCCACTGGACGCACCGGTCCCACATATGCACACAACAAACACATATATGTCAATTACTCTGGTATACAAAAAAATGATATATATAAAAACAACATAAAAATTAAAAAAAATTGAAAATAAAACTTAGCTAGCTCTCCTCGTACCACTCCGGGAGGTACGCCCATGTCTGGGTCCCTGGAAAAGTCAATTCTGGCATAGGGATAGTCCTCTATTGCCGAAATCTACCGAGACCACCAATCGAAATACTTGTCGTCAAAGGCCTCAATAGTCCTCCCTCCCCCCTGTCGTGGCAATAGTACCCCCCATATTTTCACTGCTGGAGAGGAGGCTACATGCCCTCAATTTTCACTGCTGGAGAGGAGGCTACATGCCCTCAGACAATCTCCCTCAGACTCAGACTAAGTACCCTCTCGAAAAAGAAATCACAAAGGATAGTACCAAATCCAAAGATTTTGTGCCTCCACATCGGACACTCTGTCAAATACCTTTTAATGCAGTCAAGTAATGTAGTACTCCAGTCAAAAATTTGTGCATTTAAGCACTGAACCGCACAATTCATGTGCACCCTGGAAGCCTGGTGTAAATATGCGGATCCGGTAATCTTCCCAATGAGTAGAACTATCGCTTTCAGCGATAGGTTGTTGATATTATGAACTGACACCTGAGTACCCACCATGTAAGTACCTGCCTCGCAATGGAGGTTAATCAACTCTACTATGTTGTGAGGCCCAGAAGGAAACATGTGAAGGTTGACTAGTTCCCCTCTCCTTGAGAGGCCAATCAAAAAGTATATATCTTCAGTCGTTGGAGTCAAGGACTGTCCCTCAAGCATAAACGCCTCCGCATTCAGGTGCAAGTAATCAATCAAGGCATTCAACAGACTAGGTTGTGCCCACATAAATGCACTCTGGAAGAACTTAAACAAGCTACATTGAGCTAGAGCAGCTACCACATCAGGGTTATCTAAGACCGCATCATCAAAGTTGTCATGCTCTCTCTCCCTCTAGTGAACATACATCCTGCAATTGAAAAATTCAGGAGGGATTAGCCCTTGTATTCTTTAAATCTTTTCCTATGAGGGAGGGTATATGTGGGCTATAATGTAGACAGTCGTGTATGCCCGCATGCAGTATTTTCTCTACACGTGAGCATACACTGGTTGTTCTAAGACAGCCCACGTATGCGTAGGGACAACCATTTTAAAGGTCAACGCCCCCCCCAAAAAACAATGTGAAGTGCTTAAATAAAGAATGGAGATGCAAGCGGGGTTAGTATGTACTTACTTGGTCCAATTGGAAGCTCGTTCCATCCACCGAAGCTCCCAGAATCAACTCTTTTGACAAAGAGGTGTTTTTGGCTCCATAGTCAATTTCTCAATTAACAATGGTGATAATGAGCTGCCAACTTCTATTTATAGACTTTTTGGCCCCTTTTTGTCATTTTTTGGACCCTTTTGTCATGTTTTCTAAATTGAAAATCATTTAGTATGGTTCAGGAGTTTTCTATGGATTGTTACGATAAGTGTTACTTTGGGTATTGGGAAACTTTTTGGAGATTTGGGTCTTTTTGAAGGTCCTTTGGTAAAAAGTCATTTTTTCCAACTTGTTGCATTTAAGTTAGTATTCCACCTCCACTTTCTGCATCTCGCTGTCTTTATCACTACACCATAGGATCGATCCCACTAATTTGCGACACAAAACCATCATTGTTGCTTTAGAAGTGTCATATTTTTAGTGGTAGAGCCTACCTGAACATGGATGCCCTAGGTAGATCCTGGTTGCATTTTGGAGTCCATGCCGTCACTAATTACTATAGGCTCCAGAGTCCTTATTAGTTTATCCTGATTATGAGTTTGAGCCTCATTCACATGATGCATTATCACTCCTGACCTCACCCTTGGGACTCCCAGAACATAGCAGGTCTTCTTTTAAGCCCTTTTCATACCCTCTAAAAATGAAATCCGAGCAATCTTGTTGAACTTCATGCTCGCTAAACTGAAATTTGAGGTCACGTCTGTCTGGCGGTAGTTTACCCCTTTTTCGGTCCAGACGGTCAATTGTACGAACAAAGGCATACTCTAGGAGCTTTGTTTCCCTAGAAGAGTATTCTCAAGTATGATTTTAACCCTTTTTCGAGCCTCAGGGACTAAATTTACGAAAAAGGAACCCCCATGGAATCCATAGTTAAGCTCTCTTCAGACTCCCTAAAATTGATAAGATCGTCGAATGACCTTATTCTTTCACACTCATTAAATTGGTCCAGAAGAACATTCTTGACGGAGTCCATATTTAAGCTTTTTTCAGACTCCTTAAAAATGAAAAAATTGTCGAGTGATCTCGTCTTTATCACACTCATTAAAATGGTTTTTGAATAGACGTATATTCGGTGCTAGTTTACCCCTTTTTCGAACCGACTAGACTATCTTCGAAAAAGGTACCCCCGTGGAGTCTCCTTTTACGCTTTTTCAGACTCTCTAAATATGAAAAACCGTCGAGCTTACCTTCTCTGGGCTCGTTAAACTTACATCGAAGGACGTTACCATTGTGTGTCTTATTAATCGCATTTGCATACCTGCGTCTTTGGCCTAATGTCGGCTCCATGTTTCTCTCAATTGAACCATCTGAAGCATGCCTTATATGCAAGCCTTGTAGCACTTTTCCTCTGCGTCTTGACACCTTTGGCCCATGGAGGATTTTTGCTAAGTGTCTTTTTCCTGCATATGTCCCTTTTCCCTGAGCATCCATGTGTTCCATGCACTTGGAACTAGTATTCCTGCGACACTCGATCCTCCTTTGTAACATAGCATTCTTTATTCTTTTTCAAGATTTCCAAAATTATTGAAAAAGACAAAACAATCAAATATACTCCAAAAAGAGGAAGGGAAAAGTATTTTATTTTTATTGTCATCACAATGAGTCGCCCTTGGACAAAGCACATCATTTCATTTGTTCGTCAAGCCCTAGGATTTAATATGACCTTAGGAAGCTATTCTCGCTACATAAAGTCATGTCCTCCTCCATTTGGTTATTCTTCCAAATATATGGAGAGTTTGTGGTGCCTCCTACGTCGTGAGCTTATGTCAAAATATCATGTTGCCTGAGTCTCATCTTTTGTCATGTTATTTTCCAAGGGAAGTTATTCCCAATCTTGAGTCGGCTCCCTCTGCATATTGTCTCTTACTCTCATGCCTAGATACCCCAAAAGACCAATCAAATCTTTGTTCAAAATCCATGAAGCCCTCAACCTGATCATCAAAATCCTCTAGTATGTTCCTGACAAGCCGTCAAAGACCTCTGGGTAGTGAAGTCGTACACTCATATTACACTCCTACCCGAGTTGTGAATATTTTGAAGCTGTTGCTCGAGATCTAAAGGCCTCATCTCTAGCCATCAGGCCTTATTCTCTTACTTGAAGATGGATACTATACATGTATATCTTTTTGATTTCGAGATGTAGATCCACTGTGTATTTCTCGCGGCTACACTTTATATAGTTATATGAAAAATCCTTGTGAAAGACATTGGTCTGCTGCAAAAAGAGTTCTAAAATACTTGAAAGGAACTCAAGATTTTGCAGTTAGGTACTCTAAGGTAGATGAATTCAACCTAATCATATATTTTGATTCAGACTTTGTTGGGGATAAGGAAACAAGAGTATCAACTTTAGGCTATCTCATGAGTCTTGGATCAATAATTTTCTCTTCGAGATTCCACAACAGAGGAAGAATATGTGGAAGTTGCAGAAGCGACGAAGGAGACTTTGGAAATGGCCATATTTAATGGGATTTTAATTACAAATGGGATTTTAATTACATATGAGATGTTAATGGACATGATTTGATATGGTCTGAATATTTTTCCTCATCACAATAAATAAAGGGTTGTGATTTCAGCCATTAACTTTATTGCATGACAAAAGATGTTTGTTCATCATTAAAAAGGATAATTAGAGTGATTATCATAATAATTGTAGATTTTGTTATTAATGTCTAGATTTTTTAACTATGCTAAGGCCCGTCAAAATTTTATAGGGCATTTTACTATTGGTGGGCATCAATGGGCAGTGTTGCTTCCAAAAATCTCTTGACCTTCAAGTTTTTTTGTTCAACTAGATTTATGGTTTTGAAGTCACAATTTCCATGTTTGAAGTTGGACAACATGAGAAGTAACTTAACAAGGAAAAAGACAAGTTTGTACACCTTAACCACATTTCCAACTGTCGAAGGTTGTCATGTGAATTGCACAAAAATACACCATCTTCTTTATGAAATATTACTATGTGGGCATTGACCTGCATGTCCTAAATAAACCTCCTTAAATCTTCCATGACATCCTTAGTCATACATGCCCCAGGAAAAATCACATCGGTAGGATGAAATGGTGTTAGTCTTGTAAAAAACAACACTATTGTTAGAAGAAAATAAAGGTTTGCAACCCTTTGAAATTGATTGGCATCCAATAAAAACATTTCCATAATGGAATCTTCCATATATGTGCGCTTCCGTATATACGCATATACAGAAGTTTGCCACTTCCATAATGGTGTCTTCTGTATATGCGCATATAAGGACGACACATATAAATGTGCGTATAAATGTGCATTTACACGACAACTTCCTTAAATGAGCATATATGGAAGCACACATATACAGAATCATACATATATGGAAGCGCACATATACAAAAGATGCCATTATGGAAGTGGCCAACTTCCGTATATGCACATTTACGAAATTCATTGTCTGTATATGCCTCGTCCATATATGCACATATACAGAAGCGTGTATATACGAAAGGTGCATATATTGATGATGCATATATGTGCATTTGCAAAAGTGTCCATCTTCCGTATATGTGTTGTCCATATATGCATCTTCCGTATATGTGGATTTACGGAAGCCATCGTCCGTATATGTGTCATCTGTATATGCGCATATACGAAAGTGCGCATATACGAAAGGTGCACATACGAAAGAAATTTATGGTATCCAAATGCATCTTTCTTATATGCGTGCTTCCCTATATGCACATTTAATGAAGTTGTCGTCCATAAATGCACATTTATACACGCATTTATATGCGTCATCCATATATGTGCATATATGGAAGGAGGCATATATGGAAGAAGCCATTATGGAAGTGGCCATATTTCGTATATGCGTCGGTCATATATGTGCATTTACGGAAGTTGTCGTCCGTATATGCAGTGTTCGTATATGCACATATACGAAAGAGAGCATATACGGATGATGCATATACGGGAGGTGCATATACAAAGAAATTTATGGTAATCCAAATGCATCTTCTGTATATGCGTGCTTCCATATATGTGCATTTAAGAAAGTTGTCGTTCGTAAATGCACATTTATATGCACATTTGTATGCATCATCCATATATGCCCATATACAGAAGCGCGCATATATGAAAGACATGATTATCAAAGTGGATAGCTTCTGTATATGTGTCATCCATATATGCTCATTTACAGAAGTCATTGTACGTATATGTGCATATATGGAAGCATGCATATACATAAGTGTGCATATACGGATGATGCATATACGGAAGGTGCATATACAAAAGAAATTTACGGTAATCCAAATGCATCTTCCATATATGTGTGCTTCCATATATGTGCATTTTGAGGAATTTGTTGTTCGTAAATGCACATTTATACATGAATTTATATGCATCATCCATGTATACGCTTATACGGAAGCACACATATACAAAAGACGCCATTACGGAAGTGGCCAGCTTCCATATATGCATTTTTCGTATATGCGCATTTATAGAAGTTTCTTCTGTATATGCACATTTGTATATACGGAAGCGCGCATACACATAAGATGCGCATATATGGAAGTCGTCGTCCATATATGCCTAGTCCATATATAAGCATTTATGGAAGTCGTCGTCCATATATGCGCATATACTGAATCACACATATACAGAAGACACCATTATGGAAGTTACCAAATTTCTTATATGCATTGTCCATATATGTGCATTTATGGAAGCCATCGTCCGTATATGCATCATCTGTATATGTGCATATATGGAAGGTGCATATACGGAAGGAATTAATGATAATCCAAATGCATATTCCATATATGCATGCCTCTATATATGCGCATTTAGGGAAGTTGTCATCCGTAAATGCACATTTATATGTGTCATCCGTATATGAACATATATAGAAGCGTATATATACAAAAGACGTCATTATGGAATTGGCCAGCTTTCATATATGCGTAGTCCGTATATGTGCATTTACGGAAGCCGTCGTCCATATATGCATCATTCGTGTCGTCCGTATATGCATCGTACATATATGTGCATATATGAAAGTTGCATATACAAAAGATGCCTGATATAACCCTAAATTGCACCAGACATGCTTACCTGGCATCAGGCCATCTCATTTGCCTTCTTTGCCAAGACATTACTGAACAACTTCTTAGAAACACTATTTTTAAAGGCATACGTGCCCTGCTTCACTATTGCATGCGTGTGTACGCTAGCTGACCCACTATAGCCCACGTATACCTAAAAAGCATGAAAAATGGAAAGTTGCAGATGGAACACAGAGTTTTGGGTAAGTTAACTAAACCGTTTGACCACCCATAGTCGGTCACTCGACCAAATACCTGGCCCTTTCTACCCTATAAAAGAAGGGGTAGGGGTCCCATTTGAAAGGGGGGAAATCATAGCAAAGAAACTATACCCGATTTAGTATTCCCCTTGCCCCAACCTTTTGCAACTCTTGTGTGAAGAAAATCATATACAGAAGCAGTTGGAGCACAGTTGAAGAAGAGCCCAGGACCAAATTCGAGGAGCAGTGGCCGATCTCACCATTGTAAGGTTACTTTTGTGAGACTAATAAAAGAAGTACTTTTTCCGTCCCGCCATATGAGATTGTCAATATTTAAATTTGATTATATTTTGATAGAATCTCTAACCCATTAGTTTATAGATCATATGCATGTGGATTTCTTTATTTGTCTTTTATGAATGCAGGTCAGCATTGGAAGGAGATTTGGCGTCAAGGAGCAACCAAGCATTAAAGGGGTCGACATCAAACACATAAATTAAGGTACGGTGACCGGATCTCTTTAACCTTGTATTTGCATATGAATAATCATGTTTATGATTGGGTTGTTGGTAAAAAGTAGGAGACTTTAGGTCATTTCTGCATGCATGATAAAACCCTTAATGCTAGTCTGTAGAAGGGATTTCCCACCCACAACAGAATTGGGGACCATAATGGGGATCTCTAGGGTTTTCTGGGGATACTTTTTGGGTATTTTAGAATTGGTTTATTACCTTTTTTCTGAGTTTTTTCAAGAGTCTGAGCTTGTAGGGATTCTGGTTTTCCATACCAGTACTCCCTACATGATTGCTTGGTTGTTTGATTTTCATTATGGGAATTTACAAAGGTATACATGGCCTGTAGAAGCCCTGCCCACATATACACGCACCCTGGCTTTAGACAGCCCGCGTATATCCGTTGGGCTGCTGAAGTGTCAGTTAAGTACTTAAGTCCTGTCAGGAGTGATCCTTCTTAGGGGTTTCCTAGATTTGGTCATAGTCTCTGTGTTGCAGTCTATAGCATAGGAATAGCCTCAGATTAGATTTGTTTGATCAAAAGTTTCCTTGCATTCTCTTTGCCAAAGTTATTTTCTCTATCTCTGAGGGACTCTAGTTTTTAGTACCAGTGCTCCCTGTCTGTGTTGGAATGTGTTTTTCACTTTTTTGAGCATTTACAGAGCTATACATGCCCTGCAGTAGTTCTGCACGCATGCATACATGATCTGTCTTTGGACAACACGCATATATACACTAGCTGTTGTGGTGACAGTCGCGTATCTATGTTGGGGAGATATTTTGACAGAGAGAGGCAGTCATCCTCTTACTATCAAAAGCCAGTCTTTTCAGGGGTCTTTTTTATCTCTGCCTTGGTCTCTGTGATCATAGTTGGCAGCCTATGTTTGACAAATCTAGAGTCTTAGACAAATCTATGAGTCTTTTTGAGATCAATCTTTTTGAGGTTTGGTCAAGTGACTCCCTGCGATCCGCAGTAGGGCCATGAGTGATTTTTGGTTTTTGTTTTGTCTTCACTTTATCTTTTTTCTTTCTTTAGAAGAAAGAAAAGGAATCCATTTTTCAATTCTAGTATTTTGAAGCATGTTGAGATTTTTTACTTCTTGGTTTGGTTAAAAAGTTGGTTGTTTGCATTAATCAATAGGAAAAAGATTGTTTTCATAAGTTCTTGGTTGATTGACTTAGGAAAATAAGTAGCTTGTAGTCGAGTGAAATATGTTTTTGATTTTTTTTTTCAGTTAAAAGATATTAGAAAGAAAAAGTTTGAAAAGTTGGTTTAAAAATATTTTAAAAAGAGAAAATCTGAATTTGTCAAGAAGAAGTTATTTTGTTTCCATCTTGTTGTTTATCTTCTCTTTCATCTCTCAAAACATCACTAGTTTCACTTTCATAACCTTTGACTTAAGACAAGCCCAAAAAATTAACGATTAATTAAAATCAACTAGACTTTATGTTTTGTAGGGTCCATCAAACAGTCTAGGCTAGAGACTTGATTTAGGATTGGAGAGGAAACTCTTCAAGGCTGAAAAACAAACATAAGAGTCTGTGCTAGGGAGTGTCAAAAGTCCAGTATCATAAAATTTATCTGAGACCCCTCTCTAACACAGGGGATAAATACGAGGTTGTGTAAGGAAAAGTAGCGAAGATAACCCCTCCAAAGCTGGACCAAACGTAGTGGGGAATGCATATAGAGGGCTTGTCTTAGGATTCCATTGATTGCATTTTCCACAGAGCTTCATGAGTCTTGAATCCATTCGAGGTCCTCAGTAGTCTTCTGAAACACTTGCTTTTGATACCCTTGATAGGTTTCAAGCTTGATACCCTGCTCATTGCGGTCCACCCAACTGTCGACTATACCCGCTTGGTGACTGTTTGTGTGCTGGCAACCTAGTTGCCTATCTTTCTAGTGACTTACACAGGTGACTTCAGGGGTATACTGCAATACCTAGGACAGACATTGGGCCACGCTTTGCAGAGTATACCTGGAGGGTTCTTCTGTATTCGAGTTTCACTTGCACTGGTAAGTTGCTCTAGTGTTGGTTGTTGTAACTATTCTTCCAACTAGTTAGTGACTGCTTGTTTATCTCATATGTACTTTTTTAATGTGTGTTGGTTTTCAAACGATTATAGATTTCCCTAGTGTGTCTCTGATCTTCTCACACAATGGAGGATCAGAAGTTCCGCCGGTCACGACGACTTCTGGGCCTGCCACTGGTTGACCC
>CBVK0101780174.1:0-11668 GCA_900067695.1 Picea abies | reverse complement strand
GTCCGAAATCCACTGTCAGCCGTTGATCTACGCGTCGCTAGATCGACCGTCGATCTAAACGCGTTCTTTATTCTCCAGGCGCGAATGCAGTAAAAACTTAGGTTTAGTGCTTTTTATGGGTTTTGTGTGCTGCTTCCCTTACTTTTGTCACCATGGGGTTAGGAAACACCACTCAACATAAAAAATCATGAATTTTCCTTTTCTTTTCCTTTCCTTGAAAATAATTTGCATAAATGAAATATTATTTGCAAGCCAAAATACATCCAGAGTGAAAATTTTCCAATCACCAGATGATCCTATGAATTATAGGGTTATAACAGCGACTCCACCTGGGGATGGAAGATCTTTCAAGAGGTGTCAAGAACCAATGAACTCTAAACATGCAAACCGATGCTTTATTCATTGGGCTGATCCCAAAATTATTCTGCAACCTGTACCTGTTTTGAACTTTCAACTGAAACTAAATCAAAATGAACACTATTGAAAAAGAGATGCTCAGAATGCTGAGCTTATTCACAACTACTACCTACCCTACACTACTGACAATTTCTTTGTTCTAAATGATACAATAATGCCAGTGTAGCCATTCAAGCAACTGCTCTACTATCTCTACTCTTTCAATGTTTTCAATCAATATCAGAAATAGAACTTGCATAGGCATCATGAAATGATTTCCATCGTGATCTTCATCATAAGGGGCTTGACAATCACGACACATAACAGAAAAACTGGAAATGTGTTGTGGCTCTGTGATGAACAATTTATCCACATAAATAGGCACTGGATCAAGATAAACTTGACCTATTACTGGATATTCAAATTTAACCAATTCAACCTCATGATCTGGTACTATATTTATGTTGTCTAGATGCTGAAAAAAATTTTGATATGGCTGCAAATGTTCTGATGGGCTTTGTAATGTGACTTTTGCTAAGAATGACAATGAAGCTGCCTGCCTGATCATGTCAATATCATAACAACTTTTTATCCCATGGCTGGATGATGGAAAATGACTTTGACAAGACAAGTCATCCAACACATCAGATATTGGATCCTGTAGAAATTGAAATGACTATTGCATTGGTTCCACTGAGACTTCTTGATTTTTTGTGTGTTTATGATTTAGCATATACTCAAGATTCTTTTTCAAAAACCAAAATGAATTAAAGCATAATGGTACAGAGTTATTTTGGATCAACTCATAATTTGTCTCAGGATTTAAGCTTTCATATGGAATTTGAAAATCAAAGTAGGTCAAGGGCTGCAATTCTGGGTTTTGAATAGCCTCCATATCAACAATGGCATCTTCAACTGATTGATCAGAGAATTTTTTGTCTTCACTATTTACAACTGGTCTAGAGTTTCTTTTCAGAAATTGAAAAGATGAGAAACATAAGGGCAAAGATTTTTCTCTTACTCTTAATTTTTCTACATTTTCCTCATCACTGTCATGATTGTTGTGCAAAGGTTGATTGTCATATCCGAGTTGTAACTGATCTTCTTCCTGCCAACGACATGCTATTGATTTCTTTGAAAAATCCATTGTGGTATAATCATCATTGTACCAATCAATCTTGGGTGAATCATCCATGGATGAAATTCCATTGAACATGCATATAATATCAGTTGGTTGTTCCTCTGCAAGTTGAGATGGAGCTTCATCTTTGACTACATCATGAATTGAATACATGAAAGAATCATTATCCAAACCATGGTAACAAGGATGAGCTGCAAAATGTTTGGAACAATGACCTTTTATTTCTCTAAAATCAATGAAACATGATGTCTTTGAACATCAAGCTCTTCTCTTATGCTAATCCTGTGTAACATTTCTTCCATGGTGCTGGCCAGAATGTCTAGTTTAGCTTCTGAAAGTTTCAGTTGCTCCTTTTCTTTGTTCTTTACCTTTGACCTTTTAGTCAGCAAGTGGGCCTCCACATCAACTGCAATGTTTTGCATTTCTTCAAGTGTCACAATGTTCCTTTCTCTTAATTGGAATGCCATCTCAGGATCAAAGCCATCAGGGTAACGCAAGTGAGTTGATCCTAGGGGTGGCCTTATATCAGCAGGAATTGCATGATATACCTTATTGAATCTTGCTGAAAACTGAGGTACTGTCTCCCCTGGACACCTTTTCAAATGGTCATATTATTTTAGGATGAGAAAAACATTTCTCATGATCACCCATCGATCTAAGAAAATTTTTACAAACTGATGGAAATTACTAATGCTAGCAGCTGGAAGACTTTTAAACCAATTTTCACTTCACCTTACAAAGACAGGGAAAACATCCTAATATAGACATCGTCATCTTCAACCTCATAAAGGTCAAGGAAATATTCAAACCTCTGGATGTGTTTTTCAGCAGTGATATTGGCATTCTCTCCATCAAACTTGGGCAAATTATTGGTATAATTTGCAAGGAGGTCATGGAGGACAGAAGGAAAAACCAGAGGTTTGTATATGTCCAGGACTTTCACAAGTATAGGAGGTAAAGTAAGGATCTTAGAATAAGCCAGAATTTGAACCTGTGAATCTGGAATTTTTACATATGTATCAGAGACTTTTACATCTGTAGGAAATAAGGAAGGAGGCTTATGTCTATCAAGGCTTCCTATATGTATTTGAGTGTGTACCGGATCTATGGGAATGGGCTCAATCCTTTGAGGCTCTTCAGGTTGAAAATGATCATCCTAGATTTCAACAATATACTCTGGACCAGGATCATAATAAGAGAGAAAGTAATTGCAGATGAAACCAATAATATCATGAATACAATTTGAGTTTGAGTACCTGGTCTTTCTAGGTTGCTTTGCCATGTTTCAGGTTCTTCCCCTAGTGGAGTCTTTGAGTTGGCACTGTCTGGAGCTAATTGGAGTCGCCACGTGAATGATCTCAACCTTCTTGTGTCTAGTCACTACCCACCATCAATGATCAGATCTATAACTTTGAAGTGTACTACTGGGTAAAGTTCCCCAGTATGGTCGCCATTTATGTGATCACTCTGTAAATTCCCAGAGGTTGTTGCGAGGCAAGAAGAAATTTATCAGAGGTAACCTTAACCAACCACTTCGAAACTGGGAGCTAGCCCTACCAGTTTTAGAGAGGGATATCTGTGTAAGATTTAGATTTGTTTAGATTTTCATATATTAGGCTAGTTAAAAAAGGATAGAACCGAGTCGTTTGTATTGTTTTTTAATAAAATGGTTGAATGTCACTTACGCTTCCATTGGGCTATGGGGTCTTTTTTATAAAATAGAGGTCAAAGGACAGCTTTTTAGAAGATTCATTTATTGTTTTGTGTTTTTATAATTTTTGTGTTTTGTTTTTATTTTAATTTTGTTTTACTATTAATGTTATTACATTGTTTTTTTTTTTTTTTATTAACAAACTAAGCACTCCCTCCTTATAATATGTTGGTTGGTTCAACACCTTTCTCTTTGTTTGGCGAGTTTGGTAACAATGCTTTCTCGTCAGCTATCATTTCGGCCGGGGGAAACCCTAGTTATGGACAACCACATTCTGTACAGGGTACTATTCCTACACAGGGGGCACACTTAGGAATTCCTTCCTCACAAGGATCTTGGAATCCATGGCACGGACCATTCCCCTTGCCAGGGATGTCGATTGGGGGAAACCCTTTCCATACCCAGTGGAACCTGGAGCAAGGCCCAACTCCTACGCCCATCAGATCGACAGGGAGAAACCCCCCCAGAATCCTTGGAATGCGACACAAAATCAACCCTTTACGTCTTATTACGGGAACCAACAGATGATGTCTCAACAAGCACCCAATCTGTACGCTGGTTACGGTCACAGTTATTACCAGAGCCTTGGTCAGCAACCTAATGTTTCCTAGCAACCTAGTGCAAGTCAAACCCCAGGCTCCTTTTTCCCCGGCTACAATCCACAACCCAAACTACCATTTCTGGCAACCCTGCACTTGCCATATTTGACAAGGCTCTTAAATGAACCCATCTGTCATGATCTGAGTTGTCCTCCCATGCCGACCAAGTTTCCTTCAAAAATTCCAAAGTTTGAGGCCAAGCCTAACAAAGATCCTGGTGATCATGTGACTACCTTCCACTTATGGTACTCAAACAACTCGTTAAGAGACGACTTCATTCAGTTGTGATTGTTTCAAGGCACTCTCATAGGGAGTGCTACAAAATGGTACAATAAGCTCAAACGCTCACGATACTCTTCCTTCAGTGAATCGACAATGGTTTTCCTAAACCATTTCCAATTATCTGTGAGATACAATGTCGGCACCGTATTTCTCGCCAATTTCAAGAAGACAAAATTGGACCATATCTCGGATCATATTCGATAATGGAGACACCGGAAGAGTTTGATCAAAGTTTCAGTCCCACCAAAATTCTTTCTAGAGTGGTTCCTTAAGTCTTTGGTACCTCAGTTATCTAAAGACGTCGCAACATCTGGAGTTTCTTTCGAGGAAGACGTGATAATGAGAGAGCAACAACTATAGCTAATTTACTCTCAATCTAGTTTTCTCTACGATATTTTTCCAGATGCACCAAGGTCAATCCTTGACAAAACCAAGAAAAGGTTTGGACCACATGCTAATGGCATTATTGGTTCATCACAAACCAAGCCCATTGATCCATTGTTAAATCAATTGCAACAATTGTCGATACAATAGAAACCGACCAGCCAAACCACTGGATCAGATGCTCCCCCTACCCAAAATTCGGATGTACACAGTGTGAAAACGACAAACCCAAAGGACACCTAGTAGCCTGACAGAAAGAAGAAACAACAAAAAAAGGGTAAGGGGGATAAGAAACTCACCAATAATGCTAGCAGGGGAAACACTGAAAATAAGAAGTCAAAGTATCCTTGTAAAATTTGCAAGGAAGACCACCTGACCCATCAATGCCCTCAGCTTGCGGAGGCCCAGAAGTTATTGGCATAGAACCAACATGTCGTGTTAACGAACCCATTCCCACACGGGAAAAATCTAACTCAAGCCTCCTTGAGTGCAGAAGGGGGCAGTCAAGGACACCCTCCATCTTTGAACAATCCTTTGTCCACAAATGTGTATATGATGAAATTTGATGCTTATATAACGACTAGAGCACATGATTACAAAAAGCCAGGCACCTCTAAGAATGGTAAATAAGCCGAAAACCCACTTCTTCCTCTTCAGATTGAGAAGACGTTGGGAGAAACAATGATGCACATCCCAAAAGGCGTGTTCAAAAAGGATTCTTACAACCCAAATGCAAGGGCTGCCCACAAGTACTCTATGGTGGAGAATTTATCACAAACCCCTTATGCGATGTCTGCTTTGGAAGTCCTCTAGATTTTCCCTTCCTAGAGAAAGACCCTATTAGATGCCTTAGTCTCTGTCGAGACTTGTAATATGGGAATGATCATGCTTGATACTACCGACTTAAAACCTCGTCTTCCTTACCACGTAGCTTTTCAGATAGTAGTGTCTTACAACATGAAAAATTTTACCTGTAATATTTTTCGTACAGTGGTGGATGAGGGTGCCTCGACATGCGTGATGTATTTGGCATGTTGGAAGGCCATCGGCCAACCCATTTTGTCTCGGTCACCTACTCTACTTATATCTTTTGATTGTTGTTCTTTCTGATCACATGGGATCATCCCCTCTTTCCCCGTGTAGTTAGGGGGAAAAACCGTGTGTGTTGAAGTTGAAGTGGTTGATGCATCCCTCAACTATAATATTTTTTTAGGAAGGATTTAGACCTATGCTATGCAAGCAGTGGTCACGACATTTTTCTAGGTCTCGTTGTTTCCTCACGAGGGCCATATTGTGACCATTGATTAGTTATCCTTCTCTCATCTTGACCCTTCATCGAGAGTCTCCACGGTCCTGATGATTGATAACCCTTAGCCTGGCATCGTCAATGTAGGGGTTGGTTTGTGCCCATCATTGATGGGTACTTTCGATTACCCACCTCCGATCGACAATGTCCATTATATAATGGTTGTCCCCGACCAGCCTTGAGCTGAAAATTTTCAAATCTCGTCATTTCGCACGACATAATTTCATGATCCGTGGACTTTTCCTTCCCCATCCACTATGATGGAAGGGATAGAGAACCATGGCATGGCCATGACTTTGTCCATGGAATAATTTTCATACTCGATCATTCAACGAGCTTTTACTGACTCCGATCTGACTCCAGCACAAGAGTTAGATCCAGTGCTCGAGCCTATTTGGGCTCAAGGCTACAATCCACAACCCAAACTACCATTTCTGGCAACCCTGCACTTGCCATATTTGACAAGGCTCTTAAATGACCCCGTCTGTCACGATTCGAGTTGGCCTCCCATGCCGACCAAGTTGCCTTCAAACATTCCAAAGTTTGAGGCCAAGCCTAACGAAGATCCGTTTGATCACGTGACTACCTTCCACTTATGGTGCTCACCCAACTCATTAAGAGATGACTCCATTCAGTTGTGATTGTTTCAACGCACTCTCATAGGGAGTGCTGCGAAATGGTACATTGAGCTCGACCGCTCATGATACTCTTCCTTTGGAGAATTGGCAATGGCTTTCCTGAACCATTTCCAATTACCTGTGAGATACGACGCCGGCACCAAATTGTTGGCCAATTTCGAGCAGACCAAAGTGGACCATATCTCGGATCATATTCAAGAATGGAGACGTAGGAAGAGTTTGATCAAAGTGGGATATGGATATGTAGAACTACTTGGACTGCTTGATGGTGTTTTATTTTCTCTAGGTGTAGAATGTGCACCTACTTATCTGACTGGAGTAGTTTATGTTGCGCTTTGTGTCACAGTTCCAGGAGTAGAAGGAACTTTGCACTAATTTGTACATGGTGTTTGAACCACTTCTTCTTATGTGTCATCGTGATCAATAGCATCAATAATTATGACTGTCTTTGCTATAATTCCATCCCATGCTTCATTCTCCATGAATTGAACATCGCGACTTATTATGAACTTTCTTGCAATAGGATCATACAGTTTGTATGCTTTGGTGTCTCTAGAATACTCAACAAATATACATTGATGTCCTTTGTTTTCCAACTTCTTTCTCATCTCATATGGAACATGTGCATATGTGATACAACAAAAAACTTTCAAGTGCACCACATTATGCTTCATCTCTGTCTAGGATTCTTAAGAAACTTTGTTCTTCACACTCTTTGTTGGACCTTTGTTCATGATATATACTGCAACTACTACTACCTCATCCCAATACTCATTTGAAAAATGTTTGGCTACCAACATACTACGCGCCATTTCCATGATGGTCATGTTCTTTATTTATGCGACACCATTCTTCTTTGGTGTATACTGTGTAGTGAATTGCTTGTAGATGCCATGTACTTTACAAAAATTCTGAAATTCTCTTGATATATACTCTCCTCCTATGTTAGTTCTTAGGCACTTGTTGAAATAACCACTATGTTTGTCCACAAGTGATTTAAACTGTTGAAAACAACCCAATGTGTCATATTTATGCTTTAGAAAGTAAAACCATGTCTTTCTTAAGAAATCATCAATAAATGTTAGAATATATATATTGCCTCCTATGGATGGTGTTTGCATTGGTCCACAAATGTCTCAATGTACAATTTCCAATGGAGATTTTTCTCTCTATGACTTGCCAACTAGAAATGATTCTCTGTGTTGCTTGTCAAATATGCATCCTTCACATATTCTCTCTGGTTTTTCTGTTAATGGAAAACCTTTTACCATATCCTTTGTCTGTAGCAGCTTCATACCTCCAAAGTTCAAATGTCTAAATCTGAAGTGCCATATCCAGGAATCATCTTGTTCTTCAGATTGAAATGTTGCCTGCATCTTTGCACCACTTTCTCCTTTCTTGATACTACGTGCACTATTTTCTTCAAAGATGCATGCACATTCTATTGTAAATGCAGTATCTAATTGTGCATCTTTTTCTTTACCAACAACTAACAATGTGTTTTTCTTCTTGTTTGGTTTCAATGTCAATAGAAACATTTTTTTACTTGTCATCTGGATTTTTGCAATAAGCTAATTGTTTAGATATTTGTCCATAGTCACACAGTGATTATTTTCCATGTACATTATGTATCATTTCTGTAACAATTGTCATGTGCTCATCAAATTATGCTTCAGACTAGAAACATAATATACATTAGGCATAGCTTTTTGTTCTCCTTGTTTAGTTAAAATGTTTATACTTATGTTTCCTAAGACAGTGACTTGGATGTCTATTCCAAGTGTAACCTTTTTTTGGACTGACTTATTCAAACTAGAAAACAACTCTAAGTTCCATGTCATGTGGTTACTGCATCCTGAATCTAGATACTAAATTTCACAAGGACTTGCGTGAGCAACATTGCATTCAACTGGTGAGACTATAGGTATTGCTTCAGTGCGCACCATAAACATAGGATTGGTTTGGTTATTTGCATTGTTTGATTGATATTGTCATTGCTTGTTCTGATTATATTTTCTCTTTTTGCACTCATATGCATAGTGTGCATACTTTTGACAGTAATGGCATTGAATCTTTGATTTATCAAATCTCTAATTACTTAGTTGACTGTTATTTTGACTTTGTCCTCTTCCACTAGTATTTATAGGATTGTTATTGCATCCACCTATAACATAACTTCTTCCTCTTCCTCTAGAGTTAGCTCTCCCCCTTCCTCTTCCATGAATTATAGATGACTTTGCGGAAAATGCATTCTCTAATGACATGTTTGACCTATTCAGTGTGTGTTCATGATTAATGAGGGAAGCTTGCAATTCATCTAGACTAAACTAACTCAAATCTTTGCTCTCTTTGAGAGTTACAACAAGGGTATCAAATTTAGGAGGAAGACTCCTAAGTACCTTCTCAACAATTTTTCTATCCTCTATGGTTTTGCCATGAGACTTAATCTGATTTATCAGGCCAATGACATGGGTATAAAATGAATCTATTGAATATGTGTCTTTCATTGACAGAGTTTCAAAATATCTTCTAAGAATTTGTAGTTTTGAAGTCTTAACTTTATCCATACCTTGATAAGAGGTTTGTAATATGTCCCATGCCTCCTTGGTTTGTTTGGTTGATGCAACTCTTGAGAGTTTGCTCTCATATATGGCTTGATGTATGTAAAATATCGTTTTTCCATGCTTCTTCCTTTGATCTCTCAAAACATCATTCTCAACTTGTGTGAGTGAATTCTATGCTACATGATCTGTTGGTTCCAAATAGCCATTTTCAACTATCTCTGAAACATCTTGACCTCTAAACAACGCCTTCATGGTCAAGGACCATAACTCATAATTATTTCTGGTGAAGGTGGGAGGTTGTAGATTTGAAGTAGAAACCATATTTATCCTTCCAAGAGAGTTACTATTGTGATAAATGTGTTATGATCTACCCGCTCTGATAGAACCTGTTGTGATAGAACATTCTCTCATACCAGATCTCGGATCTAAAGCGTGTAGCAAAAAACTGTGCGCAACGCGGTGACTAAATATTGTGCTCCACAAAACTTCATCGTTGAACACACAGTACTTACCACACAGGTTATAGGCTACACGATTTGTTTCACTCTGTACTAAAAAACACTTAATGACCCAATTTCTTCACTATGTGCTAAACTTTAACACATGAATTCATAAACACAACAGAAGCTCAAAAATACATGAAATTTGACAACACACAAAATACTTGATATATATTAAACTTCGACGCGTTGTGTGCGATTATAGAGTACAATATTGTGTTGAGCTTCAATGCCAACAACTTATTCTGCTAACTTGACAGACACAGAGCTTGTGCTCTCAGAATTCTTCAACTCCTCAACTACTGTTGTTTTTTTTCTTCTTTACGACTATGTTCTTTCTACCTCTCTGCATATCTGCATATCGACTTCCTACAGACTAGGATATATAAAGATAAGACTCTGTAGAAGTAAAACTAACTCAACATTAAATAAAACAATAAAGTTTGATTGACTCTCAACTACTTAACTACTTAACTGGACTTGAAAAAGATAAGGATCGGCTCCATTTAATAACTCATCTACTTGCCGACTGAATAAGACTGAGTTTGAGTAAACGTGCGACTTTTCTTTTGCAAACTGAAAAATTATTGACTGACAAAATGACGAACTAACAAATCGATCAACTGATAAATCGACGAAGATGTAAAGCTCACCATCTTGTAATTACTATTTCTAGCAAAATTTAGGTGGAACACAAATTTCTCCATAAATAGTAGCATCATGAACCCCAACAAAAACATATATACAAGAATCCACCACTACATGAGCATGTCGATGGAACTGCGCCAATGTAGATATTTATCCTCATTGTAGACGCACAAGAGATCCAACCGATCTAGAAGGTCTTTGATCAACGGTTGATAGTATTTGCGGACTTAGAGTGTTGCACGAGCTTCTACATGCCTTCACGTTCGAAAACTCCTACCACTCATTATCTCTACAAAATGACACGATGCAAGTCATTAAATAAATTTTCGCACACATGTATATTAATAAATGTTAATCTTTGTTTTATTTGTTAATATAAAACCAATTAATGATGCAAAGAAATAATAGATTAACTATGACAGATGCCTCGAATTTTATAATGGATTTATTTTATAATGTAAAATCCATTAAAGGCCCTCCAAAATTTCTGTATTGCAGAGTAATGAACTAGGTTGCTATGCAAGTTTTTTTTTGAAATTAAATAAGATAATTAAAATTAAAAAAATTTGGGAATGTTTTATTGAAGCTTTTGAAGAGATAAACCCAAAGTTTTAGTTGGAATTGCAAATTTCAGTGATTGAAATTGAGTATGGAAGATATTTTAGAGTTTTTGAGGGTTGTAAGTAAATTTATGCATTCAAAAACATGATTTGAACACTGTAAAATTACAATTTTTCAAAAAATAATGATGCTGATTTCCAGGAATAATTGTTTAAAAAAATTAAAAAAACTTAGAACATTTAAACTATGTCATTACACTTTAACAGAAAATAAAGAATTAAAAAAATGTTTAATATTTACTTCCACATTTGAAATACTTTACTTAACAACCATTTAGATTTCTATTTAAGATTTTGTTTTTTAAAACATTTTCCAACTCATTGGAGAATACTATGATACATATTCAACTTCAACTTTCTTTGTTTTAGTCACATGTGTTTTTTTTTATTACAAATAAGATCCAATCACTTTACATTTAATTTAAACAAACAAAAATTTGATATTTTAAATAAGGATAAGATCATCAAATTTAAATAAAAATATCATGAAGTAAATATGGGAAAGTTAAAATATTAGAA
This sequence comes from Picea abies, assembly GCA_900067695.1. Classification (NCBI taxonomy): domain Eukaryota; kingdom Viridiplantae; phylum Streptophyta; class Pinopsida; order Pinales; family Pinaceae; genus Picea; species Picea abies. Next base: position 360 of record CBVK0101780174.1, on the reverse strand, counting down.
AACAACACACACAGGTGAGGCTACGCTCACTTCTATATTGTTCAATGAAGACTAATTACATCCTTATATAGAAAACGACTATTACTTAGTTGGTTACAACAAACCACAGACGACTAGACTCTATAGACAGTGAAGTAGACTTCAACTACGAACTGACTCTTACAACTGACTCTTACTACTGACGCTTACTCCATTATTTCCATGTCTCCCCTTTAATGGAGAATGAATTGAATTCAACACCTAACATCTCCCTAAACAACTCAAACTTAATCTTTCCAAGAGGCTTGGTGAAAATATCAACAACATTTTCACTAGTATTACAATACATAAGAGCTATTTCATTTGGCTGCAACTTTTCTC
>CBVK0101780153.1:0-10634 GCA_900067695.1 Picea abies | reverse complement strand
CTCATGCCATAAATCAAGCTTTGTACATATCTATGTTGCTATCTGCAACATGCTTGATCTTGTAGATCAATCTTGGAAGTCACTACTAACTTCCCTTTTGGTCTCATAACCACCTCTCACACGTCATTCTTCATGATGGACTGATACTCCTCCATCATGGCATCTTGCCATTCGTGCTTCTCAACAACTTCAATGGTGGAAGGCTTTGAAACAATGATGTTGCTCATCAGCGCCATATAGCTGGAAAACATGTGTGGTTTCAGGAATTGAGGCAAAATCTATATCCCAGTCCTTCTGACTGGCTGCCTCCTCTGTTACTGTAGCAAGGTCTACCGAGACAAGGGAATCCTCACAGGAGATCTCACATCTCTTGGAAGCCTCTGAAGCTTCGATCTAGCCTCCTCAACTCACAACACCTATCTGTCAGTCCTGGAAGGCGTATCTCTCTCCTATCTAAATCTGAGAAGGAATACTTTTTGAATGAAAGTCTTTAAGCCACTGACTCTTTCTGAGATCAGGCTCACTCTGAATCTACATACTCCCTCTGAAGCTTGACTCCCTCTAAGTCTATACGATCTCCGAAGCCACATGCTTTTGCTGCATCTGTTGACTTCTTTTGAAGTCTGATCTCCTATGAACTATGCTGGGAGGTTGCTCCTCTCTACTGGGTCCTAAGGGTTGACTCCCTCTAAAATTTGTCAGTGTTTCATGGAAACCTGCACAGGAGATCTAGCTAAAGCAAGTACAAACAAAGCTTATCAAGAAAGGAAGAAAGATTCAATATGGAAGAATGAGAAATAATATTCACACTACTCCAATGAACTGATGATTGATACATAGATCATGATCAATATGATACAATGAATGAGTGGAATACACTCATATATAGGGAAAAGTGTTCCATAATTAAGAAAAGAAATCAAGCAGTTAGCTTTTCTTAGGAATGCATGCATGCATAATAGTGATGGTAAAAATAGAAAGTCTAAAAATAGAACTAGTCAATTAACTCTCAATGAACTAGTATTACTCCCACTGAACTAGTGTGTCGAAAATAGAAATTTCTCCAACACCCCCCCTGAACATCACTATGGAGTAAAAATGAGTCCCGGCTACTAGGCCATTTTAGTGGGCCTCGAGACATGATCTCCTAGTTATCCCTAAAAATCGAGGATAACACATACTAATCCTTAAATCATGCAAAGTAAGTTGTTGCTTAGGATATAAGCCACATGAACAATTCACATCAGTATCCATTTCAAATTTCACATTGGCCCAAGACTTTATGTAAGTTGGCAAGTTTAAATATGGGAGAACCCTCATCTGACCCTACAAGTGTGCCAACCAAAATAGTGAAAGAAAAGACACAAGTAGAAGAATATGTCTCGGGGATAACAGTGAAAGAAAAGAACCCTTCAAGAGAAAGTGTGATAGTGGTATGTGTTGGGCTTACTTCATGGCTTATGGTGTCATTGAGTCCACTTCTATGAGCACCTTTGTGGAGGGTGTGCTTGCATTTGAGTTACCACTTCCTAAGCGCTACGTTTTTCCGAACCCCTTAATCTGCCTTTTTATTTGTCCTTTTATCACAAGTCCCCTTTATAAAGTTTCAGGCTATAGCATCACTGCTTTAGGAATGGGGAAAACACAGAAATTGTAGAGCTCAAATTTGGACTGGCTTTCGAGAGTCCTTTGCTTTTCTTTCTTTCTTTCTTTATTCTTCTTTTGTTAGCAGCTACAATCAACATCTAGGCCTTCAGCGCCTCTTCTCATGAGAGAATGAACCATGACCCATTACTGAAGTTTAGTACATTGTGACAGGCTCCAGGATGGAAAGTGTTAAGTATGGTGGGGAAACGGAACGTTACCCTTGTGAGGGCCCCCCCAGTAGTACCCATTTTTCCTGGGCGTTGACAACACAAGACTAGAGCACAGATGCTGGCCACCAAGGTGAAACAAGGAAACAAACATAACTTCTTGAGCTAGTGATCCATTATCCAACTTCAACCAATGATCCTCATTCACATGCCTAGTATATTAAGCACAACACTTCGCATGAAGGAAGGACTAACATACCTCATGGTGACATTGGCTTACCATCTCCCATACACTGAGTTGATTAGATGTGATGAACTTGGATGATCTGAAGTATAAGAGGCGATCTCAGGGGGGTTGTTGGGCTGTTATCCATGGACATGTTGATCATCATCATGGTTGGGATCATTGTCTTCATTGCGGGCCATGAGACATGATATCCTCTAGTTATCCCTAGGCATGGGGGTTGTTGACCGCCCATTTAGCATCGGTGGTCAACTCATGTGCCATGAAGAGATGTATCATCAGATGCAGTATGGTTAAAGACCTTTGGTTCTACAGGGCTGTGTTTGGCCCAGCATTTATTTTTGTATTTGGAATTTCCGCACCCCTGCGTGGGTTAATAATGTAATAGGTCTACATGAGTCATGTCTAGGTCAATTACCTTGGCATCGATTCACTGGGAGAGTTCCTTTCACCGAGGGTTTTTTATCCTCAGGTTATCATTGGGCCTTCCAAGCCTTAATGATTTCCCTTGAGTTTTTCCCTCTCACTTTACATATGTCCTCCAAAGTGGTGAACGACATTGTAGTGGGCTTATGTTTTGGTTAACTATATAGGGAATTCATTGTAAATGACCATGCAAGACATCTTAGAAAGTTTCGCGGAATTCCGTTGAGTCTAGGTTAGTTTTTTTTAATTAATTAATTTTTAATTAAATTTCCCCAAGTTTGGAGGTTTAATTATTTAATTAATTAATTATTTATGAGCAAATATTGTAAAAACTGGATCCTTGGACTTTTGATAGGGGTATTTGTGCTCAAAAGAAATGGAATAGCACCTCCTACATCCTTGGACCAAGTTTCAGCTCGATCGGACAACTTTAGCCATGGGTTAGTCCAGCTAGAGTGTCAGTCAGTCTATAACAACAATTTTAATTGCTAAAGTCTAAACATGTTATGATGTAAAAATTGTAATAATGAGTTAGATGATATGAAATGTTGAAATGATGGTTAGAGAGAGACCCCCTAAGCATAACCTTAGCCTCCCAACCTTTTTCAACTCTTTCTAACCCCTTTTCTAACCTCCACACTCAAAAGTTGCTCCCCCCTAGGGGTATTGACGTTTTTCACTTTTTAATTTAATTATGACTTTGGTGTGGCCCCCTCTCCTTACTTTTCACTTCATTTAACCTTCTTTTAATCCCTAGAAGTGATCCTTATCACTCCACCTCACCCATACTTGAGTTTGGGTTGATTTTTTACCAAAAGGAGCGCCCTCCAAGGGAGTTACGCCCTCCTTTTCCTCTCTCCAATGAAAGTTACGTTTTTTACTAAAAAAGTGACTCTTCATCTATCTTAGGCACGGATCCCATGCCTTTCCCTCACCCTTGTGTAATCCCAACACCTCACCCTCTTTCTTAGCCTCTCATCTCTTCTCCTCATCCCAAGAGGTGCGCCCTCCCTCATCTAGAAACTCCAACAAATAATTATTTAAAAATTATTTGAGTCTTTTCACTTGCCTTGGCACAAATCCCACACTTCCTACATGCCCTTGGATCTATCTAATTTATTTTTCTATTTTTCTACACCCTAGATCTATTGTGCAAACCCTAGGAAGTGTGCCCTAGTCTAGAGATCTACTCTATTGCTTGGTGGCGGACACTTGGCTTAGATCCAAGAGGGGTAGGTTTGCCTCTCCAAGTATAAATAGATCCCTTTTCTCTCTCCCAACTCAGCATATCTTGAGCTATTGTTATGCTACTTGATTTACAACTCNNTCTCTCTCTCTCTCTCTCTCTCTCTCTCTCTCTCTCTCTCTCTCATTTTTCAATCATTCTAGCTCTTAGATTTTGGAGTATTCCTCTCCAAGATCTACTTCTTTTGGTAATAAAGTTCAAGAATCTTTGGAGGACAACAAGTGGGTAATGCGTATGCTTGCTTCTCTTATGCATATGGAGGTAACCTTGTGTAATTTCTTTGTTGAATCTTGCAATATTAGATCTTGAATAAAGTGTTATTTGAGTAGGGTAGATGGTGTGTATGCCCTTTTATCTTATGAATAACCTAAATTGAAGTGTCGTTTATGTTATTTGCTCTAACATTCTATCTAGTATATGCTTGATCTATAAGGAGGATTGCAGGTTAGCTTCCAAGGTTTCATTGGGAAGACCTTCTAGAAGGGAAGGGTCTCTTGAATCCATACATACTTCAGCCATCTTGATTATTGCCTTGCTCTATATGTGTTGTACATCCATCTCATTTTTCAGCTAGCATCAATGGTTTAAATAGGTCAAAAATATCTCAAAATTTATCTTATCCTGTGGAAGGTCCTTGTCCCAAAAGGACAAGGTTTTTCTTGACTTTGCTTGGTTGTATGTAGCCATCCTAGCAGGAATATCTGGCTGTTATAACAGGTATATCAGATCTGATAGGAGGCTCTTGGCTGCCCCAAAAAGACACATACAACACTCAACAACCCCTTGGGGGACTTGGTAGCTATCTCTCACCTTTCTTCTCTCATTTTCTAGCTTAGAAAGTGTACTTTTTGCTTTGTTTGCTTGTTAGATTTTGCTTGAAGTGTAAGAGGGGAAGTGGTACGGCCTCCCCTCTTCTTCAAGCCTTGGGTAGACTAAGACGTGGGTAGATCTAGCTTGTTTTTCCATTTGTGTTGAGTTTTTCCTCGCTTGGCCGTGTGGTTTAGAAGGTGAGGGCACCTTCTCAACCCCACGCGGGTAGTGTTGATTGCTTGTAGATCTAGCTTGCTTTTTAATTTGTTGTTTTGTTCATTCTCTTGCTATCTCATCTTTGCTAAGTCTTCATAATAAGATCTAAGAAAGAACAGCCTAATAACTAAGACAAGATAACTAAGTACCTACCTAGTTGGGTGAGAAACCCCCAAAGAGGTAAGGATAAGTGTTTAACCTTTCTTTTTCTCATGCTATGTGGTTGATCTAAGTTGTTTAATGCTCTTAATGTTTATGCTTTAGAACAGATCTCACATCTTAAGCCCATTGGGCAACATACTCAATATCTATCTTGTTCTTGCTTAGTTCATTGTCTATTTCTCATTTAAGCTCTTAATCTTTCTTTTAAGCACATATCTTAATCATATGTTTAGTATCTCTTATGATGCTTAATTAATAAGTGGTTGTTGTGTTTATGGTTTAACATCTCTTAATAGCCACGTCTTGGGCTTAAAGTTTTCTTAAATGGTGTAACTTAGCAAACACATTAAATTTTCTTTCTTCTCATCTCATAAGGCAAGTTGTTCTTGCCATTGAATTTATGGTATCTAATCAAGTAATATGATGTGCATGTGATCTAAATGTATCTATCTCTCTAAGCCTTGCATCTACTTTCTTTCTTATGTGTTGATTCACTTTATGGTTTAAGCTTTAACAACACATTTCTGAGCATTTTCAGTTTCGGCCATCTCATTATTTGGCACTTTTTAAGTAACTTAAAACTCTCAAAACACTCTTGTAATCACCTAAAAGTCTACCTAATTCATATATACATTTAATAGACTATTTTAGGGTACCTTAGACCACCATCTCCACCATCTAAAACGGGTTTGAGGAAAACAACGGAGGGTAGTGGCAGGGGACTGTCCCGTGGCGCTCCAAGTGGGTGTCCTCTCCGGGAAGTACTCTTACTGTCAGGGCTGACCGTGGAAGCTAGGGTGGGCCTCGTTGCCTTACTATCTTGAGCACCCGACAGTTATTTGGCAACAGGAGGAGGAGGCTTTGGTGAAAGCCAAATAAACTTAAAATCCTTAAGAAAAGCCTAACTATTAAACCCTTGGCCACATCTAATAATATTTGGGGGGTTTTGATAGCAAAGTGTGTAGATTGTCCTCATAGTAATTGTGCTTAATCTTGATAATCTTATGGATGAAGTAACATGTTGATGATCTAGTGTAGATGATGATGTGGTTAATGCTCAAGTCTTCTTTATCCTGCACACATTAAACATACTTGGTTAGATTGTAATTGTGATATATCATTCTTTTGTAAAGCTTGTAAATGAATGTATATGATATTCTTTCATTGAGTTATTCTTATTTGTAAATCTGTAACTTATAATTTTGTTCATAACTTGTAATTCTTTTGTAATCAACCACCCCTTAACATAGTTGACCCCTTGCCCAATTTCTAGGCACTAGTCTTAGTTGACCTAGGGAAAGGACTTGTTTGTCATGCTAACCCTTGCATATCGCATGGTCGCCTTAGCATTTTAGGATTAGATTCCCCTCTAACCTTAAGAAATTAAAATTAACTCCTAGAATCTAACTTAATTCATCTAGTAACTAAGGACTACCTCCTTTGGCTTCCCTAGGAGTAAGCCTAGATGGAAGAGGTTCCGGTCAAAGTGACAGCGTGGGNAGTGACAGCGTGGGCTGTGAACCTAGGCATTGTGCCTCCAAGGACACACTGAGTGAGCCGAACTCAACTCACGTCTGCAAGTGTGTATAAGGACGGCAACAAGGGGTTAACATATGGCTCCAACATGGGGACATGTGCTCACCGTAGAGTGCATGAGAACCTCATTATCTCTGGTTTTCCAAGAACTGCAATCTTGCACCCACTTCTAACAACACTAACACTTTAATAATAAAGACCGGTGGATGTGATACACCAAGGTTAGTAGTAAATCAAAAATCATGATGGAAAAATGAATTTCACTACAACTATACATGATCAGGCAATAATACAATGAAGAATGCATAATATACAAAATGAGAATGCAATGTATATGTGAGAGAATGCAAAGCTATACTAGCATGGAAGCATGATGCAAACATATGTACAAATGCAAACGCCCTACCGACCTTACCTAATCTAAACTACAGGAAAATCTCAAAGCTGTATAAGCATATAACTAGTGAATCCATCCCATCATTTGATCAAATTGAAAATTTCTACCTTTGTGCTCAATTACTAACTAAAGCAAAAATATATCAAGCACACGATAATCATGAGTCTGAATAGCCACTAAAATAGAGCCAAGAATAGAATCAATCTCATGAGGGTGGGAGGGAGGAATAAAATTATGCCAAGATACATTCCCACAAGAATGCTCAATCCATCTCTGAATAGGGTTGTAATGAGACGAAGGCTCATAGGGCTAACCCAAAGTCTTTGAAAGTTGACTATCCTGGCTCTCATCACTCCTCAAGGTTTGGGAAGGAATGAAAATATATCTGAATGATGCTTGATGATCACTCAAGGGTGGGATGGATGAAGACATGGAGATGGGTAAAGATATCAAGAAAAAAATTTGCTCAAAACATAGGGCTTGTTGGTCTTCTATGTGAAACTTAAAATCTTTGCAACAAACCATATAGGTTGAAAACAACTTTGCTCCATAGGCAAATTACCATCAGGACGAGAACTCCCAATCATATCTTTGGCGAAATAGCAAGATGAAAAAGGAGAAGGATGGAAACTCTCGTCATAAAAATCTTGTTATGGGCAAATCATGGCCTCATCTTCATCAAAGCTAGAGCATAAAGATGGTTGAAAATCCTCTTCGTAGGATAAATCTAAGTGCTCTAAAGAATATGTATCAAACCTTCCAAGATATGACCGAAAACCATCATGAGAGTGTTGCAATAAGTCATCCCTAGGTGGTTACAAATTTGTGATCATATCATCTTCATGTTACCACACATCTGAATCATTAGCAATCACATATGGTTGTTCCAAAGGCAACAATTCTATATTTTTTATTTGAAAAAAACCTTCAATGTCATAAATGAGATCTCCATCAAAACTAGAACAACTCATGTCCCATTTACGTCTCCCAACATGTATAAAATCATCAATATTTTCAATCGCATCATCAACTTTATTATAGCATGAAGGGTCTAATGTATCCAAGGGTTCTTGTACAACCTCTTCACTTTCCAGATCATGAAATGAAGCAACATCAAAAACCTGGAAAGGAGTACAACTTACCATGCTCTCTTCTTCATGTGCAGGAGGAATGGGAGCTTGGATGACTTCATCTTCATTAGATAGAGAAGCAAACATCATCGTCTTGTCTTCACAAGGGGCTTCTTTGAGGTTTGGGTCTTCAATCAAAACTTTGTTGGCTTCAATGGAATCATGAGGTGATTCTTGCTCCTCTTCAAGGGTTTGGTAACCCTCTTCATGAATATCCCCTTCAACTTCTTGTTCCTTAACAAATTCTTGATCTTCTTCAATAGGTGGAGCAACTATCAATGTCTCATCTTCATGTGGATGAGCATTCTTGACCAAGTCCCCTTTTTGAGCCTGATAAGCTTCCCTGAGGTCTTCTATAATTTGGTCAAGGAAGAATCCTTCCACTATAAGAGTTGTTGCAAGTTCTTGTAGAAGTCTTCATATGTTTTTTATTGCGATCTGCAAGGGTTAAGAAATATGCTAATGAGATCTATGAGGGAAGATATACCTTCTTGGTTTGCAATCCAGTTTTGTAAATATCCAAATAGCCGGGAACATATAAAAAAAAAAATTGCACGTCTTTGTGTCCCACTTCTACCCCCGATATGTACTTCGAGAACTCTATAACATGATCAATGGCCAAACCCTTTAATTTTGGACAATCTTCTGGCCATCTTATATCGATCCTATTCAGGTATCCAGAAAACTTTTCAAAATCAATAGAAGGATGTATTTTATGATAATCCTAGGCTGCCATGATTCCATTACTTGATAATAATTTTTAAAATACGATGACACCTTTCTATACCGGTGGAGTCACCAGATGATCTCTTTGGGCAAGGATCATCAAAGGTAAACAAGGGATTCTACACTTAGTGGAGTCGCCAAGTGAACTTTGAGGATAATGGCTTTGGGATAAGTTTACCAGAAGGATGTTGTAGGGAGAATGACTCAATCCTCCCCGGCAATGACGCCAAAATGTTATCACAGAATTTATACTTGTGCAAAGCTCTCCACAAGATCCCAATCTTGTGTAACAATTGGAAGTTTCTACCATTGTCACCTACGTAGATACTTCCCTTGTTTTAGTAATGGAATAAGATCCAACACAAGGGAGGCTTCCCTAGTGACCTCAATGGATCAAATAGCAAGATTAGACGAGCCTACAACACCTATCTTGGTCACATGAAGGTTAGGTCTAAGCCTAAGACAGGTAAGAAAGGTAACAAGGTAATTGGTTCACCTGTACGAGACAATAAACAATTTGGAGCATAATATAGAAAATTAAAAAAAGTTATATAGCTCATAAATGACCTGTTAGACACTAGATAAGCAATAAATCCAATTGTTGTTGCAAATTACAACAGTAATACAATGTATAACAATAATCAATCTTTTGCAACAACAACATGAAAAAGTACACAAAAATATAGCAATTGAGCATGGAAATTAAGCATTTAACATATGCAACAATATCCAAATGCTAGATTTAAATTATGAGTATCTTAAGCCACTTTTCCAAGTAAGTATGCAGCAATTAAAGTAAACCCTCGTGGTTGTAGCAAATTTTTATAACAGAAGCAGTCATTAATTTGCTAGAGTTAGAGTTAGAGAAGTTAGTAAAATCGCTCTGAGAGAGAATGCTAGTTCTAAGTGAAATCTTTACCATGAGAAGAGACTTAGACTAGCGTCGTTGTATTTTAGGGCTTATGGAGTCAAGCATGCAACACCTTGAAGATTGAACTAGATGATAAAGAAGAATGAGGTTTACACCCTAAGGTGTAAAGCCTTTACGGCCTTAGGACTAAACCTTCAAGATAATGATCCCTAGGGTGCAAAGCCTCTTGGGCTTGTTATCCCCTACCCTAGGGATAACTCTGGAGATCATGTTTCGAGACCCACAGGTCCTAGACATGGAGTGCTGAGAACCGGATGACTTGAGCATGGCCCCGGATGGCCTCTTTTCTTCAGTGCAACCCATTTATCAGCAACAACAATATCCATCCCACCAGCCTGCTCCTGAAGTTGCAGTAAGTCTTGCTCCATGAGGTAATGAGTCTGGGTATCATGGTATGTGTCACTCTGATTATTGAAGCACTTGAGTATGTTGCATTGAATTCTCCTTCATTTCATAACGTTTGCTTGGAAATTATGCTCTTTAACTTGTTCATACCTAGAAGGCTGACATGATGCCCTAGTAAGTTTATCTCCCTTTAGGATGGGTTGACACTGGGTGGGTCTATGAAAGGTCATCGTCCATTCCCTCCATACTTACCACTTTCCATCTTTATTCCTCTCATTTCCCCTTTACCTTTGTTCAGGCATTGGGATTTTCCACACTAGGAAGGGTTGTACCTTGCCTTGTGGGAAGAAGGGGCTAAAGGCCCAGAGGGTAAAAGTAGCTGGCAAGAGTTAAAAGCAATGTTCCACCAAGACGGGGGGACGGGGGGACGAGGGTGCGGGGGGACGCACAAGGGGGACGTGACGCGAGTACCCCCAAATTTTAGGGATTTTTTGGGAAATGGGGGACGGGGGGACGTCACATATATAATATAAAAAATTTTAAAAATAAAATTTTAAAAATAAAAATAATAATGATAAATCTCAACAATAACATAAATTAGTAGATTGAAAAGGGACTAAATAGTAAATAATCAATACTAACAACTAAATA
>CBVK0101780134.1:0-10032 GCA_900067695.1 Picea abies | reverse complement strand
CATTAAGGTGTAGTTCCTTACTTGTCCTTCTCTTTTTGGATAGTTGATGTATTGCTTTATTCAGTAGAGGATCTACCCTTCCTATCTCATACTATATGATCAAATTTTGTAATTCTTGTATGGATTTTTCATCCTTAATCAAATTAATGCAAGTACCTAAGAATTCCATAAGTATGCTTACCTCTTTTCCTTCTCCGAGGGAAGCAGAATGATCAAAGGCCAGGGGAATTTGACATTCTCTCACTTCTGGTTGTGCCTTTGATGAAGAAGATTGATCTCTTCCAAACTCTTTTCTTTCCTCTTCAAATGTCTGCTTCTCTTTCTTTGGATCGAACTCCTGTGTCTTCTCATGAACTCTCCTAACTCCTGATTCTTCTGTAATCTTCCCTGGAGTCACCCTGTCTTCTCATATAGCAACGTCTCCTCTAGTGATAATGGTGACTCTAGGATCCACTCCATGAGGTTCTGCTGATATTAGTTGTACTTGTTGGTTCCCTCCTCGTCTTTCCTAAAGTTTGGCTAACAACGAAGGACAATATTCTATGACATGTTCAAATGAGTTGCAGTAACTGCAAGTGGTACAAGGGTTCTGACAGTCCCTTACCAAGTGACCTAGTTGTGCGTAGTTATAACAAATGATCTATCCTCGACCTTGACCCATGCCTCCTCCTCGTCCTCTTCCTCTGAATCAACGATGAGGGTTGAAGTTTCCTCTTCCTCGGGAGTTAAACTGCGTAGTATTTCCTTGTTGCTGTACTTCTCCTTGAATTCTATATGTCTCTCTTGATCTTTCATGCAAGAGGTCATAAGCCATACAATCTTTCTCATCATGCCCCACATATTTTCAGAATGTGTAGTAAATGTTGGTAGGTGTCTGGACATATTTTTGCATGTAATAACATTCTCTAGGGTGATGTCTATTTCTACATACCTCGAACCAAGGTAGAGTAACTTGATTCAAAGGGCTCGAGGCTCCTAAAGCCAAGTACTCATGAAATAGGGGACAATCCTCCTTATCATGACCTTTTGATTTTCATCTGATACACCAAATATATTCTCTTTTATCTTTTCCCTTATCCTTTTTCATATCTTAAACCTGTAGTGATAAGCTAGTTAGTTGAATCAAAATTTGACTCATACCTGAATTGGAGTCTCCCATAGGGGTTGATTCTAGTTTCATGGCGATCTCTAGCGCCTCAACTTGTGAAGTGATCTTCTGTTGCATTAGAGGGATTCTGATGTGTGGTAAGTGGGCACTAATGAACCATTCTTTATTTTGTTCGTCTGGAATATGAAAAATCAAATGACCTGTCAGGGTCTTGAAACTTTGATCAAACTCCCAAACAGGTTCTGCTACTTTCTACTTGATTTATTTCAACTCTGTGATGCACTGTGACTCCAACTTGGGTTTCTTGAATTCTGCAATCAATGGATTCTTGATCATGTTCAATGGTTTCAGCTGGACAACTCCTTGGATGAACTTCATGTACCAGCTCAGTGCGTGGTCTCTTAGGGTAGTACTAAACTGAGCTCTCTTAACAGCTTCATCATTGACATTCTTAATACCCCATATAGCTTTGAAGTGAAAAACCTTCACTTTAATCTCTCATCACTTTCATATAATTAAAAAGATATATATCTTTGTATAGAATAATGCCTCCCTTTTTTTCTTTACAAAAGAATGTTTCAATCCCATTTGACCAAAGATATTATATATGAGGAGTATCCTAACCCCAAATGCGTTGACAACCATAGCATAATTTAAATTTCACACTTTTAATTATCTTAATAAGGGATCGATTTCAATATAAAGAGATGATTCTTTTGGAAATGTTTTCGTGTGGGAGAAAATATATTAGAAGACAACAAAAAAATACCTAGATCATTCCTTTCATGCGCTGTTGAGTTTTCCTTAATCACTGACTACCATCATCCCTCTCCACTTGATTTTCATGCATCGTTGTTAAACACAGCTCGTGAAGGACCAAGGATGCCACATTGGTGAGCGATGTTGTAAATCATTGAGGAGCAGATTGTGTGGATCTTCGAGTGGATCATGTCATGTTCCAGTTGGGAGAGGCACAATTTGAGGCCATGATTCGAGTAAAATGGGATAACAGTAGGGTTCCATCGACCAGGGTGCAACAAAGTAATCACAAAGGTTTAATCCTCTGATGTCGTGTTTGCATTCCTATCCTTCACCACTAGGAAATGATCCAAATGACAATGAAAATGTAAATATTAGAGATGGGATGTGGAAAATGTTTTTTGATGGTGCCTCTTCTTGGGAAGGAGTAGGAGTTGGAGTACTATTCGTGGCACAAAACGATGAGTATTACATCCCTTTTTCCTATAGATTTCAATTTGACATTGATTACATAAATAATGTATGTGAATATGAAGCTTTAATTTTAGGACTAGAAGCTGCTGGAAAATTAAAAATCAAACATTTGATGGTATATGGGGATGCAAATCTTATTGTTAAACAGATTAGACAGTTATATCAAGCTACGCATCCTATAATGAGATCTTATAGAAATGTGCATGGGATTTGATTCAAAACTTTTACTTATCATTCAGCATTCATGGTATTTTCAGATTCCATAATCAACAAGCAGATTCATTAGCAAAAGTTGCAACTACTTTCATTCCACCCATTGTTCTGGAATTGAAATATCATATTGACATGAGACATAAACCTTCAATTCCAAATAACGTTCACTATTGGAAAATTTTTGAAGATGATGAACAAATAAAACATTTATGGAGATGGTAGATGAATTCTCTGAAATGCATATAGATCAAGAAAATCAAAATGATCCAGTTTGGATCATGCAAGAAGGAGAAAATCCATAGAAATTCAAAGATAGGATTGCAAATCATAAAATTATCTTGCTAAAAAATAATCAGATCCCAAAAGGTCTCATTCCATTAGAAATACTATTCGATCAAAATGATATCCCTTTAAAATCTACCTTGCAGCTTCAACTTGAAGAGGTTGAAGATTGTAATGTGGGTTCAAAAGAAAATCCAAAACTTGTCAAGTTGTCTAAATATCTTCCCCCTGAACTGAAGAGAAAATATATTGAATTGATCCAAAAATATAAATATTTTTTTGCACGGTCCTACAAAGATTTTAAAATTTATGATACTTCTATTATTGAGCATAAGATCCCACTAAACCAGGTGTCAAGCCTTTCAAGAAAACGTTTAGACAAATAAATCCTATTCTTTTCCATGTAATAGAAATCGAGGTTAAAAAAAATCTTGATGTCAAAATTATCATACCTCTTAGATACTACAAATGGGTAGCCAATTTGGTTCTTGTCATAAAGAAGATGGAGAGATTAGACTGTGTGTTGATTTTAGAAATTTAAACCAGTCTTCATTAAAAGACAATTACCCACTTCCAAAAATGTATCATATTCTTGAAAAGGTGGTTGGGTCAAATAAAATTTCTATGATTGATGAATTTTCCGGTATAATAAAATAGATGTCCATGAAAATGATAAAGAAAAAATTGGGTTTACTACTCCATGGGGAAATTTTATGTATGACAAAATTCCTTTTGGTTTAATGAATACAGGTGTAACTTTTCAAAGAGCGATGGATATAGAATTTGTTGGAGAAAAAGATAAATTCGTTGTCATATATCTAGATGATCTCACAATTTTTTCTAATTCTGATACAGAACACTTGGAACATCTTAGACAAACATTTGACAAATGTAAAAAATTTGGTTTGTCTTTGAACCCCAAGAAATCTCATTTTTCCATGCAAGATGGGAAGTTGTTAGGACATATCATATCAAAAGATGGAATTAAAGTAGATCCAAAAAGAGTTGAAGCTATTGATCATATCAATATACCAAGAAACAAAAAAGAAATTCAATCATTTTTAGGAAGGATTAATTTCTTGGGAAGATTTATTCCAAATTTTGTTGAAATTATTAAATTGATCACAGATATGTTGAAGAAGGGTAATGATGTGAAATGGATGACAGAAGCTAAGGAATCCTTCCAACGAGTCATGAAAGCTATAGGAGAAGCAACAGTGCTAGTAAGTCATAATTATTCAAAGGAGTTTTTAATATTTTCCTTTGCATCTGAATATGCAATTGCAGCAGTGCTCCTACAGAAAAATGATGAAGGATTTGAACAACCTATTGCCTTTTTTAGTAAAAGCCTCAGAGATGCAGAGTTAAAATATGATATTCCAGAGAAATAGGCTTATGTTATGGTTAAGGCACTTAAGTATTTCTAGAAATATGTATTACATTCAAGAATAACCGCATATGTACCCACTAGCAAAGTCAAAGATGTCCTAATTCATCCTGATAGTGACGGAAGAAGGGGAAAATGGTTGGTGAAAATTCAAGAATATGATTTAGGTCAAACCAACCAAACTGGTAAAAGGATAGGGTCTAGAAAAATTCTTGCTGAATCAAATTTCAGAGCCCTGGGAATAAATCATTTCGAGTCTGAAAATTCACTCCCACACATTGAAGAAATCGATGATCAAATGTCAACAACTCAGATTGACAACAAATTTTCTTCCTCCTCTTGGTATAACAATATAGTGTCATACCTCCTTAATATTCATTGTCCTACTGATATGACTCCTTCCAAGGAAAGAAATTAAAATTACAAGAGATCAAATATTGCATTATCAATGCTAAGTTATACTGGAAGGATCCTTTAGGTTTCTTATTATGTTGCCTTATAGAATCTGAAATAGAAGGTGTCATTGACGAGTTTCATAAAGGAGTATGTGGAAGACATGCTTGGAGAGAAAAATATTATAAAATCTTAAAAGAAGGTTATTATTGGCCAAGACTATTCACTGACATAAATTCAAGAGTCGGAGCTTGCAAACCATGCCAACCTTTTGCTGGAAAGAAAAATATCCTTGCCTTACCTTTAGTTCCTTTCAAAGTTGAAGCTCCTTTCCAACAATGGGGCCTAGACTTCATCGAAGAGATTCATCCATAATCAAGTGCCCAACACAAATGGATTTTGACTGCTACTGATTACTTTTCTAAATAGGTAGAAGATTTCCTTCTTTCTTGCGAGGTGCTCCAAAGCATCTATTGGTGGATTTTTATGCTTGCTGAGTCATCCATGATCCCTCTTCCCTGCTGATCTATCTTCCTTGCTCTCCCCACCCATCGACTTTCTTTCTCTTACTTCGCTCTGTCTTTTCTTCTCTTTTGGTCACTTTGACCCAATCTCAACCAACCTGTCTTCCACGCAGTTCTCACTTTGCGCTTCTTTCCTTAATCTTAAAAACCTTCCATAACCAAGGGCCAATAATAGTCCACGATGAGTCTTATTCTGCATGTTTTTTTACTATGTCATGCAAGTCGACAAACTCCTCGGGTGAGCCGAATTTTGGGAGATCGATGTCTCTCATTGCTCGATTGATCTTGGTCCATATTCTTTCGCAATCGACTCATTTCTCTTGAATCTCTCGATGAGGTTCTTGGGCCATATTCACCTAGTATTCGACTGAATTCCTTATACGTGAGGTTCTTGGGCCATATTCACCTAGTATTCGACTGAATTCCTTATACGATTGATGTTTTTGTCCCTTAGCACCCGAATGCCATTCTTTTCGGCGTATCGACCCTTTTGTACCATGCTGATGTAATCAATTCTTTCCACGACTTGGTGGGATTTATCATACCAAATTTCCATGTCTTTTCAGGTCGCTAGAGCCATAAGGGTGTCTTCTTGGAAGTCGATTATACTTGCAGTGAAAAGGTGCCGCTCTCTCATGAATTTGCTGTAGGAATCTTGGAATTTGCCTCTCAAAAATACTGTGGCCTATGTGGAGTCCTAATAATATTTCTCCAAATGGTGTAGATGCTCGAACTCCGTTAGCGCAAAAACCAACTCCTATTCATATTTCNTGCCTCTATCTAGGGTGGCATTGGTTGTTTCCATCCTTGCACCGATAAGCTATCTAGGGTGGCATTGGTTGTTTCCATCCTTGCACCGATAAGCTCAGATGTCTTGGCATGCTCCGTGTTGATCAATTTCTCCTCTATGGTGATGAGGATGGAATTGTCCAAATTAAGCCTCATTTTCTTGGTGGTTTTCTTCACGATGGCTTTCCTCTTTTGGTCATAGGATATTGCTTGTATATCGACGACCTCATCCATAGGTTTGGGGATTTGTTTCTCTCCCCAAGTAAGAGTTTTTCCCAGGATCCCGATGGTGTATATCTATTCAAGACTGGGTTCTTGAACCTCTTTTGTATGTCTTGATGGCTTGGCCTCTGGTTGTTTTTCATCGGGTGGTAAAGTACTAGCCAAAATTGAGGAATCAAGGGCAGGTTTGGTACTTACTTGGTAATCGAATGTCGAGATTTCAATTTGCTGTTGTGGAATTTCTTTCCCTTGTTCCCCCGATCCAAGCTCATCTCTCAAGCTGTCCATTGGGGTTCCTGGTATGTCGAGTGGCTCAGCATCCAAGGATCTTTCTACCTCATGCTCGTTCTGTGGATAACTCTGACTTGGAGCATCAAGACACGGGGTGGATACTTTCTCAGGTTCTTTCTCCTATGTGAATTGCACCAAAGTGACCAGGGACACCTCTCAACTCTCCTCATCATCGTAGATGGTAATTAAATCGAACAAGGGATTTGGCATACTTGTCCTTCATGATGTCCTCACTATCATGGGCTAAGCTGAAGCTTCCCCTGGTGATTCGACCTATGGTGATGGGGCTTTAGGGTTTTTTGAACTCATGGTTTCTTCAATCTATACTGGCTCTGGGCCACTTGATTCTCCTCTGCTTTTGACTGGGTCATCGACCATGATCCTTGTCATTTTTATCAGGTTGGGGTCATTTTTCAATTGATCGATGATCCTCTGTGCCCCTTGTATTAAGAGTAATCCCCTTCAATTGATCGATGATCCTCTGTGCCCCTTGTATTAAGAGTAATCCCCTTCTCCGTGCCTCTGTCATCTCCGCCACTCTGATTTCTTCCCTGGCCCTAAGGTCCTCTTGAGTTGATTTCTCTATCATTTCCACTTGATCTTCCATGCTCGTGGCCTTGAACCTGGTCATGTTTGAGTTTTCCATCCTCTGCACCACCTTGTCCCAGTCCTGGATGTTCTCTGTGAAAATTTCATCCTCAAACTTATCATGAGAATACATATAGAAGGATGATACTTTTGATGCATGTTAGAGGACCAAGCCTTTAGGATCGTGCTTGCGAAATTGGCATGTCGAGAACCTGAATTCAAGTTGGCTTAACCCTTATAGTTTGTCTTGAGCAATATCTTTCACCAGATAAAACCCTATATGAAAACCGTAGGGTATGAAATCCTGTTTCTTGTCTTTCACCAATGTGGCGTTATAGCCCTATAGGATGGTATGATAATAGATTTCTCCCACAACGAGCTGGTATGGGACATGAGAAGGTATGATATGTGGTGTTCCGGTGGCCCTGAACACTTTGATGTAGGTTGAGTTTTCGTCTAAATACCAATGGCCTACCTTTGCTATCACTTTCTTGGCTATCGCCGATAGTCTTGGGCATTCCTTCTTAAAAATAATAAAGTAAATGAAAGTGACGAATTGATCATAGATGAGTGCATAATAATTTTTGTACCTCTTCTACCATAATATGTTGAAGTAAACATGGACCGGGAGCTTCACAACATGCCAACTTAGATTCATGCCGACGAATACATTCCTTGCACACATGAGATCGAGCAGGTATGAGGCCATGTAGAAAGTTGGTGCCTTTCCTTCCTTTGAAGACTAATCCTACTATATACAAATGATCAATTGTTTTGAGATTATCTCTCCCCAGTTGAAGCTGCTCCCGACGATCGCCACTGTGTACACCAAAGGCATCCATTCTTCTGAAAACTTGGATAAATGATTTTCTCCATATAGCTGGAAGATGAGAGCTATCAAATAGATGTATGGATCCCTCAGTTCAATTGTTCCATACCATCTATTGCTCCGATTAGTAAACTTATTGTATTCCTTCCACCATGAAGCCATCAATCGACTAGTGTCATGGAATTCATATAACTTCACCACGAAGTCTGTGTTGAGCCACTCCTCTGGGTCCCTGAGCTTGTAGTATTTATGGACTTTTGTCCAGAGGAAATTTTTGATGGATATTCCATTCTCATTGTTGATCAAGCACTTATTCCCGTCCGTATGGTTGATGAGCCATTTCAGAACCTTTATGTAGGGGAAAATGGGGTTTCTACTTGCCACCATGTGTAAATACGACCGTCGAATGTTGGGGAATACCTGGTCATTGAGCGTCCTTATGTCTAGGTAACTGTGTGAGATATACTCTGGGTATTCTTTTCGACTAATTCCATTGAAGATATCCCCCCATTGTGGGAGCACTACCTTGCATCCGGTGCTTGCCTCTACATCACCAAAGGCCGGAGGCTGGACAAAACCTTTCTTTGTTGCTATTTTGACAACAGGCTCCACCCTAGGGGCGTACTCCAACTGCCTCGCGGTCCCTGGAGAAGAAACTTCACCTATCTCTAGTTCTTTCAACTTTGGTGCTCTCAACGAGCATCTGGTGTTTGTCTTTCTCGACGACATCTTACCTGCAACTATAACATAGTTTATATATTGTGTAATAAAATTGGGTGTGCATATATAAATTATAACCAACGAATTGATAGAATTGGATACATACCTCTGAAGCTTGCTAAACCTGGTTTTGACAATCAAAAGGGTCAGTACAGTCTTGAGTCACTCAATATTCCCCTTCAAACACTCTGGAATTCAACTTACATGGATAATGAATTTTTTCAAAACCGTTATAGATATTTAAACAAGGATGAACTTACCGTGTCGCATCAACCATTCAATTCGGGTTGTGAGTGAATTTTCAACAAATTTGCCACCAGATCTTTAGAGATGTTTAAACTTAAATTCATCATGGGTTGAGGATGGAGGTGTGGGTGGTAATGTGTTATATAGATGATTTCAAAATGCTATTGTCTAATCGGTGCACGGGGTAGCAACTAATGCGGGATCAAACATTAACTAGTTCCTTAAATTTCCAAAATCTAATCGTATCTAATTTCGCAAATGTCCCATTGTTATGCTCTTTCAGTTGGTGGATTAGAGGTTGGGGTTGTGTTGTGAACATTTTCATTGATATCCTCCTTCAAAAGCTCCAACGCTGATCGATCTCGCTGTACAGAGCTGACGTGGAAAAGTTGACTAGGAGGCGTGACTATGATCCAGGGAACTAGAAAATATGACTCGTGATAAAAATTAGACTGTACGACCCCCTTACGTGGTAAAGGCACATGGAATTTGAGAAAAATGACTTGATTCGCTCGTGTTAATCAGAGTCAGGACTTTCTTTAATCCATTCATTCTAAAACCAAATCCTAACTTTTCGATGCCGAAAAGTGTCAAGGATCGATGATCGACGATAAAACTACCCAAGTGCTCTCGGATCGACTCCCTCAAAAAAGTCTCGATGCCCAAAATGGATCGGGGATTGACGATCGGAGATAAATTTATCGTGGTTGAAATTTTTGTTGTGATCCTTCTGTATTTTCCCTGATCCTGATAAAGCGCATTGGGCATCAGCTGTCAATGATTTCTTTACTTCCTTTGTTAATGTCTGTCTTTCTCGTATTCTACCGATGCCGAAGGGGATCAAATATCTCTCTAACCTTTGTCCGAATAACTTACAAAAACCAAAACTTCCTTCTACCTTCTGCTGATGAGGATTGACGCTCAGTTACTATTGTTTTGTGTGGTTCCTTTACTTACTTGAATTCTTTCCGACGCCGAACCTGAGCGCGTTAGGTGTAGTGTTTAACTGTCGATTCTTAATTCAGGCGTTAATTTTATTTAGACATGAGGTTTCATAAGTTCAAGCAAACCTGAATAGGTGATAAGAGACATGAAAACAAACAAAGATAAAACATTTCCCAAAATGAAGTTGAGTCAGACATTGCAACAAACTAGTGGTACCCAAAAAGTGAAAAAATTTGATAAGGCTTTTAGGGTGTGTTGAGTG
>CBVK0101780101.1:0-10798 GCA_900067695.1 Picea abies | reverse complement strand
TGCGCTTCATATGCTAAAATGAGTCTCAGTGAACGCTGTCGCGGTCATAATGCCGGAAGCATTCAGCTCAGTGGATGTTTTTTGAGATATGGCACTCACAACTTCTATTCAAAATTGGATACATCTTTCTCGGCTGTAGACTGCGGGAATAGTACAAACAGTACAGATGCAGATGCAAGGGGTTTGAATAGGCCCGTTGCTTCTCTTTTGAGCAGGCTTGTTGTGCAGATGACTGCATACAGTGATGCGAATTTCATTACAACAAGCGAGGATGGGGTTTTTGCACTCGCTCAGTGTTGGAGAGACCTTAGTTGGGATCAGTGTTATCAGTGCCTCGTCACTGTGTACAACGGTTTGCGCCATTGTCCACAAGGAACTATGCAAGGAGACGGCTTGCAAATCAACTGCATGATCCTTTTTGCAAGACACAAGTTTTACAAGTCTGACAACGATCCCACCCCAAGTTCTACAGGTATTGTCATTTCCATTTTAATTATAGGCGAAATCTCAGAAGCATTTACTAATTCAATGCGGGGATTCTTATTTACTGCAGACTTTAAACCACCCTTGATAATTCAATGCGGGGATTCTTATTTACTGCAGACTTTAAACCACCCTTGATAATACTGGGATTGACCATTGGTGGTTTCGCTCTTCTCATGATGGTGGTCGCAGTGATTCTAATTTGGAAGAGAGAGGTTCTTGAGCATCGGTACCAGAAACCGCCACTTCCTGGTGAGTTGGGTTTCCTATGCTCAACTGTTTTTTCTTCGATCATATTTTTGAAATAATGAAAAACATTTTATGAATTGAAAATTTACTGCTGGTCACCAGCAACTTAGATAATGATAGTCAAGCTTCTTATAGTCTTTAAAATGTTGGCCAAGGCTAATCAAGCTTCTTATTAGTCCCTGCCGAAGGCAAGTGGGACTATAGCCTTCAATTATAAGTTTACTTCAATTATAAGTTTACTTCGCATTGTTTTAGTGTTTTACTATATATATTTTCACAATCTGTAATGTTACACATAGGAAACTCAAAAATGTATTGAGTGGGTCTAATGGTTAAGAACATGTGTTGCCTCTTAAGAGGTTACAGGTTCAAATCCAGAGGGGGGTAGGGTATGTATACCAGTCAAATCACTGGCTTGACTGTGACCTTAAAAATAGATTATTATTATCATTATTATTATAATAAAAAAACTCTATTTGTCTTAAATCTTATTGGAGAATAAATCTGATGTCTTATTGCTATTGTCTTCCTAATCTTTTGATTTTAATTTCTTTCCAATGTATTTTTAATTTTAACTTTTTCCCAATGTTTTAATTTTAATTTCTTCTCACCAATATTTGAATTTTAATTTCTTCCCACCAATGTATTCTTAAAGTACGTTTTATTATTGACAAGAAACAATGCAATTTTTATATATCAAAACTTAATTCTAAAGTTTGTTGCCTTCATTGCATTAAGATTTATGCTTTGTCAGTGCACCAATTTCAATGCACCGACATACAAGATTACTTATGTGCACCACCTCACCACATTTTGTCTTAGTTTGTGATGCTATCTATTCTCCGCATTGTATCTTCATTGCAGTGCTAGTGTTATATACTCTCTGCATCTTTTCTTTATTGCATCCTTAAACCAACCATAACCATTACATAACAAAGAGGAGAACTATGCATGAAAACGAAAATGACTCACTTACATCTTGATCTAAGAAGTCCATGAAAGTACCCTTAATAATGACTCACTTACATCTTGATCTAAGAAGTCCATGAAAGTACCCTTAATTTGGAATTGTCCTCGCATACAGGTAAGTTGTTTTCTCTTTATGATTCCACGTCTTTATGATTCCACGTCGTAGTACAGGGTTAGCACTTTTAGCAGTTTCCTCTATTTTTAGATAAAATGGTAGGATGTTTACTGGATTACCTAGCCAAGAATGAGGCCAAGGCCTATAAGAAAAAATGGACTATGTGAGTCACTAGATATATTTCGTTAGCTTTCATGGGGAAAAATCGGTTTGCTAAGTATTAGCTTTCATGGGGAAAAATTGGTTTGCTAAGTATTCTCAGTCCCGCGGCGTTCATAAAACAAGCTTTGCCGGAATATTCAGGTCCAGCAAAACCCTTGAAAGCATTGATTTTCTCATATTGTGAAGTATTAGCTTTCATGGGGAAAAATTGATTTGCTAAGTATTCTCAGTCCTGCGGCGTTCATAAAACAAGCTTTACTGGAATATTCAGGTCCAGTAAAACCCTCGAAACCATTGATTTTCTCATATTGTGATTAATTTTTCAAGTCCCCCAAAACCCTCAAAAATATTATTTTGCTCCTAGGAAGTTCTCAAGAAGAGATATCTCAGCATGCAACAAGTTATAGATCAGCCTTAAGTAAGGCAGGTCATTCCTAGCGAGTTACTAGTTTCGCCTGTGGAGCACTCTGTCCTAGGTAATTGAACTGTAATGGTATCTGGATCTGAACCTAGAACACCTGAAACTAGTTATGCTACTAGCTCTGTTGTTGCTGGTGCTGGCAACTACTGCCTTCCTTCCGTCCTTGCACCAACAATGGAGTAGGCCAATGTCGTAATTAGGGAAATGACCAAGACCAATTGACATAGTTACTAGTCCATCTATTTAATACAAAAAGAAGGGAATAGAACAACGTAATATTTTTCCATCTAAAATCTAATCTATATTTTGATTCCTGGTAGATAATAGTACCGACTGAACCTTCAGATAATCTCGTAAGAAAGAGCACTAATGGTTTACTATGCAAAAAGACTCCGACGCATGGAAAACATGAGCAAGTAGCTCACACAGTGAATTCATTGCCATATGGCATCAGTGGGCTTCTAATCACGGCGACCAATCGCTATTACTACCTTGCTTGTTCCTGAAGAATCATGACCCATAAAACAAACTTACTGATTATCAGTTGACGTTCTATAATATATTACATTGGGTTTTAATTGGACACAACCTTAGTATTATGCAACAATATGTAGCGGTGAAGCTTTTGGATGGACAGGACCACAGCCAGGGCGAGCTTCTCACAATGGTTGTACTTGATGGACAATCCTATGGGGCTCTTGCTGATATAATAAATTGCATGCTCATGTCTCATCTCTGCCCAAGGTCTTATAACAAACGCGGCTAGGGGAAGCACAATAAGGTCAACTACAAATAAACTAGAAGTTAAATAAATAAAAAATCAAATTACAGTGTTCATAAATTTAGCAACGTTTTGTGAAAATAGATTATTATAATGTACATAAATTCCCAATCTGATGAACAAACCAATCCCATGATAATCCCAGAAATAAAAATGATAATTCTTTAGATGATAATTCAGTGTTGAAAGAAGGAAATGGAAAGGCTACATTATGTTTAAAACTAGAATGAAATTATGAAAACAGATTTTATTTAGGTTAATTGAAAAAATGACTCACTTACATCTTGATCTAAGAAGTCCATGAAAGTACCCTTAATCTGGAATTGTCCTCGCATACAGGAAGTTGTTTTCTCTTTATGATTCCACGTCGTAGTACAGGGTTAGCACTTTTAGCAGTTTCCTCTATTTTTAGATGAAAATGGTAGGATTTTTATTGGATTACCTAGCCAAGAATGAGGCCAAGGTCTGTAAGAAAAAATGGACTATGTGATTCACCAGATATATTTTGTTAGCTTTCATGGGGAAAAATCGGTTTGCTAAGTATTAGCTTTCATGGGGAAAAATTGGTTTGCTAAGTATTCTCAGTCCCGCAGCATTCATAAAACAAGCTTTCCCGGAATATTCAGGTCCAGCAAAACCCTTGAAAGCATTGATATTCTCATATTGTGAAGTATTAGCTTTCATGGGGAAAAATTGATTTGCTAAGTATTCTCAGTCTCGCGGCGTTCATAAAACAAGCTTTACCGGAATATTCAGGTCCAGTAAAACCCTCGAAACCATTGATTTTCTCATATTGTGATTAATTTTTCAAGTCCCCCAAAACCCTCGAAAATATTATTTTTCTCCTAGGAAGTTCTCAAGAAGAGAGATCTTAGTAGGCAACAAGTTATAGATCAGCCTTAAGTAAGGTGGGTCATTCCTAGCGAGTTACTAGTTTTGCCTGTGGAGCACTCTGTCCTAGGTAATTGAACTGTAATGGTATCTGTATCTGAACCTAGAACACTTGAAACTAGTTATGCTACTAGCTCTGTTGTTGTTGGTGCTGGAAACTACTGCCTTCCTTCCGTCCCTGCACCAATAATGGAGTAGGCCAATGTTGTAATTAGGGAAAGGACCAAGACCAATTGACATAGTTACTAGTCCATCTATTTAATACAAAAAGAACGAAATATAACAACGTAATATTTTTCCATCTAAAATCTAATCTATATTTTGATTCCTGGTAGGTAATAGTACCGACTGAACCTTTAGATAATCTCGTAAGAAAGAGCACTAATGGTTTACTATGCAGAAAGACTCTGATGCATGGAAAAAATGAGCAAGTAGCTCACACAGTGAATTCATTTCCATATGTCATCATTGGGCTTCTAATCATGGCGACCAATCGCTATTACTACCCTGTTTGTTCCTGAAGAATCATGACCCATAAAACGAACTTACTGATTATCAGCTGACGTTCTATAATAAACTACATTGGGTTTTAATTGGACACAACCTTAGTATTATGCAACAATATGTAGCGGCGAACCTTTTGGATGGACAGGACCACAGCCAGGGCGAGCTTCTCGCTATGGTTGTACTTGATGGACAATCCTATGGGGCTCTTGCTGATATAATAAATCGCATGCTCATGTCTCATCTCTACCCAAGGTCTTATAACAAACGCGGCCAGGGGAAGCACAATAAGGTCAACTACAAATAAACTAGAACTTGTTAAATAAATAAAAAATCAAATTACAGTGTTCATAAATTTAGCAACGTTTTGTGAAAATAGATTATTATAATGTACATAAATTCCCAATCTGATGAACAAACCAATCCCGTGATAATCCCAGAAATAAAAATGATAATTCTTTAGATGATAATTCAGTGTTGAAAGAAGGAAATGGAAAGGCTACATTATGTTTAAAACTAGAATGAAATTATGAAAACAGATTTTATTTAGGTTAATTGAAAAAAAAAACCGTCCTTCTGAAACAACTCTACAATCCATATTAAAAAGGCAAGTACTTCAGATACAATCCCTTTGATAACAAACAACACATTAATGTGCCAAAAAGGAAGATGGTGAGCAACCAAATCTTTGAGCGCAAGAGCGGGATGTTCGGTGAAAAAGACATAAAGTCCCAAATGATCGTATAGCCAAACCAATCCCTCCCTCAAGAGCAATGGAAAAAAAAGAAAAATATCCATGGCAATACAATCACCGGGGCATGAAACCAAAACATCCAATTCTCGGCCCTGGAGGGAACAGACGTTATTACTAACTAACGATGGAGTTAGAAACCCATGATGCCCAATCTCAATCCGTGAACCACCAGCCCTCTGCAGCTACTTCCCTTAATTTGCAAAGGTCTTCAATCTATACATATCTGTGTCACCTCCAAAACTAGTAAGAACCCATCTACGCAGCAGGACTGAAACATATATTGCTTGCTCCATCAAGGTAATCTATAGTCGTTTATAAGGAAGTTACAGAGGGGATTTCATTCCACAATCCCTGATTCCGACTACACGGATGAAACAATTATAGAGCAATTATGGAGGGGATAAGCGGGGAGATATCCCCGATTGTTTCTATGTAGATGAGAAGGAAGGACCGGGATCTATTACCGTAAAGGAAGGACCGCTACCGCGAAAAAACAGGTATACATTGAAGGAAGTATCTTAGAACTCAGCCCTAGAGCGAGGTAAAAAGCATGCATGTGACTGTAGCAGCCCACGAACTAATAAGAAGAAAAGAGTATGAAATTGGAAGGAAATCCAAGATAGGTATCAATATATTCCCAACAGTAGAAAAACCTAGATGAATATGACTGCAATAACCCACCCATCCTTTCTGCGAGACAAATAGTGGAAGTCTAACACTTGTAGAAAGATACCCAAATAACACTAAAATACTCAACAGGGCAAGGGAAAAAGATGGTTACAAACACAATCTTTATACTTACATATTCATGATTCAGGAGCTGCTTGACGCAAAATACCATGAAGAGGAAAATACTATGCTCAACGAATGCAAAATACCATGAAGAGGCAAATACTATGCTCAATGAAATGACTGCAAATAGCTTTTGATGTAGGGATGATGTTGTGTTCAATAGCTTGATTAAGAGCTATGGTCATGCCTTGTTGATGGAAACAACTTTCAAGGTATTTCATTGGATGCATGATTTCTGCAAACCTGATATTGCTTCCTATAATGTTCTTCCAAGTGCCTTGGTGCAAAACCATCCCCATGAAACTGCTATTGCATTCTTCAACCAGCTGGGTTGTGCTGGAACTCCTCTCATACTCTCAACCTTCAATATCACCATTAATGGACCTCAGCGTCTGCATTTATAATACACTTATAACATGATTCTATGATAAAGGAGATCTCAAAGCAACCACCAAGTTCCTGGTTGAGATGGTGAGTAAGAAAATTAAGCCTTAATGCAATGCACGATGTTGCAATCCAAGTGCAGCCACAATTCTTTGAAGCAGAAGTTGTGAAAATTAAAGGTTGTTTAAATCCACTACAATGTCTTTAATATATTTAAATTAAGGTTTTTCTCTTATATCTTTAACATATTAAGTGGCTAGATGTTTCAAACGACCAACCACTTGGCTAGGGAAAACATCCAGCTGTTATACATCGAGAGAACCCACGTCTTGCAAGAATGTTTTAAACTTTGGCCAATGTTATATAAGAAGCGTGTTATACATCGAGAGAACCTACGTCTTCCAAGAACGTTTTAATGTTTGGCCAGTGTTATATAAGAAGCGTGTTATATATTGGGAGAACTCGCGTCTTCCAAGAACATTTTAAACTTTGGCCAGTGTGATACAGGTGCTACATTCACTTCACTCATGCTGCCCTAGATTTCTTTGCCTTTGTTGCAGATGTCTTTCCTAGAATAGGATAAAGTCAAGCTACACTTGTCTCCGCGGGATCTCCTTCTGCTTACTCAGCCACTAGATCAACCGCCTCTGTTACCTTTTCCATGGGTGGTGCCTATGCCTTTGTAGGTTATGCGTATGGATATGTTTGAGGACCTAGATGTAGCGTTGGTCATCCTCAAAGCCAGGTGGTTAAAGGAATAATGAAATTCCATAGCTCAACGGCATAATCCTCAAAGCCAAGTGGTTAAAGGAATAATGAAATTCCATAGCTTGGTACAAAGTCTGATGAATCCACATTTGTCAAGGCTTATGGGCCTCTATTGTAGGCAGTCTATAATGGCGATCTGTTGGGGTAAGTTTGCTCTACAGTGGGCATATTTTCTGAGATCATATTTTCCTATATTTTCCAATATTTTCAATAATGACAAGAGAGAGACAACGGATTAATTATAGTAAAGGATATCCCGCTCTTAATGCATCCGAATGGTTCTTCCTTCTCCCCAGTATTAATGAACCTTTATTTACACAGATTTGACATAAGATTTGAACGCCTTATCTCAAACTATTGGGGAATTAATTACCGTCTCGCTACCCCTTCTCACTAGCTAATTGACAACCTGCGTTGCATGAAGGCATCCGAGAACCATGCCTGGAGGATATGGGGAAACTTCGTGTTCATTATAGGAAGTAATAGGAAAAATCATTCGTAAATGAAAAGACTTGGGCTTGAAAAAACAAAGACTGATTTGTTCATTCCCAACCTGTATTTTCTCTGTCGTATTGTTATTTGATTTATACAAAATTTTATTTCATTAAATTTTCAGACTTTCAACCATTTTCAAACTCTCACTTTCACGACAGGGACTAAGTTTCCTGCAACACCTGTTCTTATAGTCTTTAAAATGTTGACCAAATCTAACCATACACCACCTTCAGAGAAGTTTTTGTTTTATTTCATGAACTTTTTAAACTTTTGACATTAGTTCAATCCCATTCAAATTTTGGATTGGATTGACATGTTAGTAGAAGTCTGGATACTATATATATAAACTTTTAATATTCTAATATAATTTCATGATTATATATTTATAACAACATTCACTTTTCTAACATTTTGCCTTAAGAGATTTATTGTTGTAACCTTTGGAGTTGAGTATATTTGTTTGAATGATTATATTTTATGTTTTAATCTATATTACCTTTTACCCTCATTTTCATTGATTCAGGATCTTTTCATTGAAGTGATTTATTAAAAAATAGTGTTAAATGAGCATAAAATGAAGTGTATCATAAAGAAGGAATAACTCAATAATGAAGAGACATAAGCATCAAATATGAACACAAAAAACTTGATAACGGACTTCGTCCCTAATGGACTATGTCTCCGGGTCCTGCTCTCAAATGGGTAGGTTTTTTTATTAACTCAGCAAAAGAATTTGGCAAAATACATAAGTATACCTCATTCTAGAGTTAAGCTGCAAAAGCTTTGCTCAGATAAAAAAACAGACAACACCACTGAATTCGTGGTGTCGAATTACTCAAAAATGATTGTCTCCACGCCTCGATTTGAGTCTGGTACTTTCAACCCCCTTGATAAATCTTGTCTCGGTTTTTGTGCCTGCAACCTTCATTAATGACAATACTTCTACATTGAAATCCATGCCCAGTATGAACTGGTGCACACATTCCTCCTTTCGTGCACTGACAAAGGTCAATTCTTAAACTAAATGGTCGAGCGGATTAACCAACATGGTTGTTTGGCCCATTGGTTGGCGGATATGTATGAAGGGAGAATTGTAGGGGGAGTTTGGCCCATTGGTTGGCGGATATGTATGAAGGGAGAATTGTAGGGGGAGGTCCCGAGGTCAAGCTCGTGGGCCTCCTCCCTTTGCCTTTTTGTTTTAACCATAGAACATTCACATGTGGATATAGTGTAACCTCTGTTATATTTAGTTGTATGGTTGGCAGACTATTTGTTGGTGGCTGGATGTGGCGGGATATACATAAATTTGGAGAACTGGGGGTTGGCGCCAACCAACCCCCTTTTTTTTATATATTTTTTGATTTTCGGTCGCTGGCCCTCATTGGGCATTTTCCTGTTGCTACGTGGCAGCCCACAACTTGGCCATGTGGCAGCCTTTCATTGGCCCATGCCATCCACTTGCATAGTCACCATGCCACGTCACATGCTTGCCACATCAGGTTGCCATGTCTCGTACAATTTTCCACGTGGTTGTACAGAATGCCACGTGGTACTTTCTCATTGGTCCACATGTTGACTTGAAAATGCCGAAAATGAGTGAGACGTGGCAGCCTCTAGTGCTGCCATGTCATCATGCTGACATGTGTCTCCCTTTGCATGTGCCACATACATTGTATGGACGTTGATGTCATCTATACTGATACTGATGTCAACAGTACTGACATCAACAGTACAGATGTTGACTCATCCTTGCTAACTGGGCTAGGTTGACCAAAACTTTGATTGTGGACATCTTTTGCTCTGTAACTCTGTTTGACGAGTTGTTTACGTCGTTGGAAAGCTTGTGATGCACTCTTCACGATGATGCCAATTTCACTGAGTTTTGAGAACTTTGAATTTTTTCCCTTTCTCTATTTGCTGAGGCCATTATGAGTTTCTTTAGCTGCTTCTGTGAGTTCTGATTTATCCTTAGTCTTCTCTAGATCCTTTTTGGATCATGCCTCCCCACTGAGAGATTTTTGGACCACCAAAAGCTTTCATAAATCAACAGATAAGTGAGGGAAGAGTTGCCTCACCATATCCTTCTCAATCCACTTTGCGTTTCTTGGATGTGTACCTTTTAATCCCACTCGGAGATAATCAGCATCACCCCTATGTGAAGTCCTTATCCTTCTGTCAAAGATGATATCTTCCTTTAACTCATCCAAGTACTCAGGAGAAAACTCATCAACTAAAGGTATTGAAACTTCCTTACCCTGATCCATGATCATGGGAGGCCAAAAAAAGTTCCAGGTTCTCCACATTGCAACTGAGTATATCTGCATATACGACGGAAGATCTAGACGAAAAACATTGGTACCACTTTTCTCCAAAATAGGGAAGGGTCCATAATGGATGGTCTTGCATTTCTTGTCTTCACCCTTCAATCTCTCCTTGCTGATGTGAAGCCATACATGGTCTCCAACCTGGAACTGATGATCAACCCTGTGTTTGTCATGTCAAGTTTTATATTGTGCTTGACTTTTCTCCAACTGTTCCCTGACTGTTTGATGTACCTACTGCATCCTCTAGATGAACTTGTGGGCTATGTCTTCATTTCTTTCTTCATTTGAATCAGCATCTCTCCCATACATCAAGTCCAAAGGGACCTTAGGAAAATACCCAAACCACTCAAACAATCCATGTTTGGTTTTAAAGGAAGTTTTCCATGCATCCTATTCTGCAACCATGATCTGATGGTATCCACTACGTAAATCCAACTTAGTGAAATAAACAACATTCTTTGATTGATCAAGTAAATCATCTATACGAGGGAGTGGGTATCGATTTTTCACTGTGATTTTGTTTAAGGCTTGATAATCGACACACATTCGCCATTTTCCATCCTTCTTTGGCACCATCACGATCAAAGAACCACAAGGAGATGAACTGGACCTGATGGCCCCTTGATTCAATAAGCCTTGTACCTTCTTTTTGATCATTTTCATCTCTACAACTGACATCTTGTACATGCCCACATTAGGAAGAGGA
>CBVK0101780090.1:0-12107 GCA_900067695.1 Picea abies | reverse complement strand
TTAGAATGCATGCATACACTTAATAGATGAATGGATCTTAAGAATAATAGAAGGAACTACTAGATCAAGGCTTAAGAAGATGAATTGCAATCCTATATCCTCACTCTTTCCTAGACTACAAGAATCTGAGCATTGCAGTGACCCATAGAACTATCTCGAGCGAGACTGTGCTATACACTCTGTGTGTTGTGTTGCCTTTTGGTTTACCAGGAGGGCCAATAATTTTAGAGGGATTTGTTGGGAGCTTGTTCAGATATGAACTTGGGTCAACCCAAGAAGTAGTTAGAGAAGGTGTAACAAACAATAATTGGTTATGTTGTCGGCTGGAACTGCATGGGATTGAGTGAGTGGGATCCATGAAAGAATCATGATGAGAATGAAGGTATAAAAATGAAAGTTCAAACCATGGAATCCAACGAAGGTGGAGATTCAAAGCTGGTTGAAAACAAAGGAGATTGAGTTTTCACAAAAGGATAATAGAAACCCTAAGTTAACATTGAGCAAATATCTGGACAGTACGTGTTTAGAGACCTGGACAAGGTATTTTTCTATGATTTCCCGCATGTGTTGCAGGAGTGGCTATTGAGGTTGAAAGAAAACCACCCTACAAATCGAATTAGATAGCTCAAGTGGAATCCTGTGGAGATTGCGTAGTTACAACAAGTTAACAACAAATTCATGCACGCAGTAGATTTCTAGTTAGACAATATTGTTGCAAGGTTAGGCACAAAAATTTCAATAGATACTGTGAAGTCTTACAACGTAGCATAGAAAGCGTTCCTAAAAGGACCTAGAGGTAGGTATATCAGATTGTTGTATACTTCCATCAAGATCTTACTGTATAACAAAGGTATGATGACCATGGAAGCAAAAAACTAAACTTCCCTGTGTGCATGGGGGAAGGGGGGAAGCACTGACAAGAGATGGAGAAATGGAGGAAGAGATGGATAAGGAAAAGAAGGAGGAGGCCTTGGACCCAATCATGATGGAGGAAGATCAGATCAAGTAGATCATGGAAACAACTGGAAAAATGCACAGTGGAGTACCCTACCAATATAATACGAATAATAAGAAGAAAGCCATAGCAGATAGAGAGGGCTTAGCAAGTGATGAAGAAGAGGTAGAGGATCTTCGGGCTGTGGAGCAGATTGAGGAAATCGTGTGCACAAAATATGAAAGGAAGACAATATGTCAAAGGGTAGAAACAAAAGGAAACACTCCTATCCATATTAGTGTCAGTGTGGAACCCATAACCCCATGTGCAACTAATATACCAGAAAGAACACCGCCATTTAGACAACCGAATTTTAGTAGAAGAAAGACAACAGGAAGTGCACCCAATCAAGGAGTAGCAACTAGAGTAGCCAATTCAGGAAGTAGTATTCAAGTATCTACACCGCGCGGAGGTTGTAGTTCATCACCGTTCAAAATGGAAAGACATGATCCCACCATTAGGTTACCCAAATTCAAGGGAGAGGCATAAGAGGATCCTAAAAAACACTTGTTTATCTGTGAGAAGATTTGTGAAGCGAAGAAAATCATAGATGAGGATACAAAACTTGCGTAGTTAGCTATCACACTAAGAGACCGCACACTGGATCGATATATGAGATTAGTTGTAAATAGTCCACCTGGAACTAAAAGGACGATTGTAGATGTCAAGAAGCTACTGATAAATGAATTTTAGAAGCCTAGCTCAGAGGATCAATATATGAATGAGATGATTGAAATCAAGCAGAAACCAGGTGAGTCTGTCTGGGAGATTGATCAAAGGTTTAAACGTCTTAAAGGTAAGATGAAGTATGTCATGACTGATATGCATCATAGACATCTCTTTGTGAACTCACTATTACCACATCTAAAATACCCTTTGAGGCAGTAGAAGTTTCAAACTCAGGCAGAGACTCTACAGGCAGCCCTACAACTGGAAGAGAACTAGTATAAAAAGACAAATCCAACAATAGAGGAGTTGAAGGAGGATATGAAGAACCTCACATTTCAACTAAAACAGAATATGGGCAAAGAGAAAATATAAGTTGTTTGGTGTACCACATGGAGGACAAAAGGACATCACAAGAATGAGTGCCCAAATTTTGTATAATAGATGGAAACAAGGCTACCAAAGCCTTTGCCAATAGGAGGACCATGGTGCAAGATTTGTAAAACACATGGACATGATCCATATCATTGTTCTATGATGCATAAGTATCAGACAGTACCCAAGAGTTCATATTGCAACTTTTTCAAATCAGTGGGTCATGATGACAAAGATTGTATGACAATGGACTTGATGTGGGAAAGAGTGTCAGACACCTATAGGGTGCACGCAGAAATGATGACAGGGAAAGTTTCACCTTAGTTTAACTAGGTACCACCTCCAAACAACACTCTGCAACATCAGTACAAAACTGTGCAACCTCAGTATAATAACACACAACCACAGTATAATCAGGTGCCTCAGTACAACGCACCACAAGAATATCGAGGAGGATACAAAGGTGGAGGATGAGGTAGAGGAGGATTTGGAAGAGGAAGGGGTCCAATAGTGTGCCACACCTTCCAATAACCAGGACATTATGCAAGGGAATGTACACTTCCACCTGTGACATTGTTGGCACAGGGGCAGACCCAGGGTTCAATGCTACAACAACGCACCAACAAAACCCTAACTACCAGCCCTTTCGGAAACACCTGCGAAGAAGAAGAAGTCTCACCCGAGGTAGAGGTAGGGGTGGTTGCAAGACTCATATGTCTGCAACCTTAGTTGGGAAACAGATATGTGATTCTAACACTTAACAGAGAACTTAACAGTTATATTTATCAATATTCAGTCCTTAGTTACAACACAGTTAAACCCTAATCATAGTACATCGTAGTGGTCAACCAGATATAGCATCTAGCAGCACTTAGCATGATGGAACATATCAGATCTAGCAGATTCAAGCACTAAGCATATTCATATAAGTCAGATCTAACATCCATACACATAATTAGCACAAAGAATAAACAGATCTATCTATCTATATCAAAGCACTTAGCACGTAAAGATACAAACACATCAACACATTGCATAAAGCAGAGCAACAAAACATATACATGGTTCACCGCCACCCTAGGGCTATGTCCACCAAATCCTCTTCTTTATTAGCTTCTTCAATAGGTTACATGCACGGAGCCTCAAAACCCTACTCCGCATAGGACATGAGATCTGCACATCTCGCTAGATCCTTCTTCACCGAGTGGATCTAAGAACACAACCTTCCACAACCTCTTACACTAACTTTCTTTTAGCTATGCAAGTCTCACACAATATGCACAGAGCACTTACAATCCTTCAATCACATAGATCTAGCACTTGGCCATTCGTAACTCTATATCCTCACTACATCGCCTAGAATCTATTTATACTTTACAAAATAGGCCTAAACATGGGTAAACCCATGGGCCGACATCCCATACCTGTTACAAATAGGCCTAAACATGGGTAAACCCATGGGCCGACATCCCATACCTGTTACATAATCCCAAATCCCAAAAAGGGCCCAAAAAGGGGTCGAGATCCCGCGATTTCTGCTTCATCTTGCGCTCCTCCTTCGATAGGTTGTTGAAGTCCCAAAATAGGTCAAACTTGACCAAGGATCTCCCACAACTTGGTCAACGACCAAAATACATGTATGCATTGTCACGCAACAAACCATGATACAGAGGATTGCCCAAAATTATTGGGAAAAATTCAAGAAAAGAGGAATCAGAACAATTAGAATGTTCAGTGGATTTTTGCAAAGGTGAAGGATTATGGAAGAAATATCAACATAGTCACACAAGGAGGTGCTAAGACAGGAACTGATGCAGTAATATATGATTCAACACAACACCAATGGGTGAAGAGGAATATTGAACCACAAAAACAGTTCGATGCGGGGGAAGAAAAATAAATGTTCAAGGAGGAAAGACAGGAGTTCCTCAAGCAAGATGTTGCATATACATCAACTGTGCAACATACTCAGAACGTACCAATGTATGAGATGTCCTTATCAATGGACCACAACATCAAAGGACCACCTATAGCGCAAGTAAGTTCCATAAAGATTTTTTTGCAATCCTGTGTTAAGCTACCGAATGACCAATCATTTGTTAAAATTTTGCAAAATATGTTAGAGAAATGTAACACAGAGGTAGAAGGGAATTTAGAATAGAAAACAATCAATCACCTCCATATAAGAAGGAGGACAAGAAGGGAATTCAGACTGAATGATAATATTGGATATTTCAATATGGGGGATATCATACTGGATTTAGGCTCTGAGGTAAATGTGTTACCCAAGAAGACATGTCAGTGTATGGAAGAGCCCACACTAGGCTATTCACCTGTCCAATTGAAGATAGCAAACCAACACATAGTTCTACCAATTGGAAGGCTTAAGGGTGTGACAATAGATCTGGATGGAGTGCACACTAAGGCAGACTTTGAAGTGATATAAATAATGGATGCCACAACACCCTATCCATCATTCCTTGGCATGGATTAAGAATTTGATAACCAAGCCATAATCAACCTGAATACAAGGAAGATGACATTCGAATTAGGAGAATACAGAGTCATTGCACCATTAGACCCATCAAAAGGAGAAAGTTTTGTAGAGCACACTTGCTTAGATCTGGAGGAAGTCAACCAGTTATACAAAACCACCATGCGTGAAGAAGATTATGTCAACCCAACTGCAGATGGGGTACTATGTTGGAGGACCATCACATCATGTGCTTCTTGTTAGGGTCCTATAAATATAGGTAATCTAATTGTTCAGTTATCTATTTTGGAAATATGTTGGTAAGGTTTAGCCTATGAATCACTAGGTGTCATAGGTTTAGCCTATGAATCACTAGGTGTCATAGCCTAAAAAATGTGTTTATCGAAACAACGATTTAGTTTTTGAAGTATGATGGCCAAAACAAAGTATGAATCTTTGGGATATTTTTTCATATAAATTCGGTTCAAATAAGGTTGCAGGTGTTTTCATGGCATAGCCTCAGGAGTAGTTTTCACATGGTATATCTTGTGCTTCAGACCGACATCTAGATCAAAAGTTGACAAGACAGTTTGTCTTGTAGCGCATAAATTCTATGCAGATCTTCCCAAGTGAAATCGTCCCTCCTCCTGATCGATGACCCTCATATGTTTTTTCCCCCTTCCCCCTCGACCTACCTACCTTTATCGGCAGAGGGGGGAGATGTACTCAATCCATCATCGTTGTTGTACTTGCCATCAATGAAAAGCATACGCTACCTATAAAACATGCCAACACAATAGTGTTGTATTTCTGTTGAGATTAGGAGAGTGAATGGCCTTCCAACAAGAAATATACATGATTCAAGTCGAGGCTCCTTCATTAATGATTATTCAAAAGATGATTTTACCCATTGTTCTCACTTTTACATGGAAGGCTACTTGATGGGAAAGCTTATGAGTAATATGAGAACAACAAAAGGTCATGAAACTCAACTCCTATGGATCAAACCAAATTATATTTGACAACAAGGATTTATGTTGCACTGGGAAGATTTGGAGTACTTCAAGCGCAGTCATGGCACAAGGCTCCTAGGCCAAGTCTTCCACAAAATTTTAGTTGTCGGAAAACCATGTGCTGGGATTGTGCGTCATGCGTCGAAGAAATCCCTTTGGGGGGGAAATAGTTGCATCAAAATATGGATTCTCAATTTGTAGAGGGCCAACATGCTGGGAAGAAGATTATGCTTATGGTGCAACATGAGAAATCTCGAAAATTCACCTTATAGGTTCTAGAAGGGATCACAACATTCTAAGCATTAGTGCGAGAAGCCAACATGTGTGACTTAATGGACATTTTACCCATATGATTAGCGAACTAGTTTATAGAGGCATCTGAAACAAAACCAACAAAACCATCAACATGGGGTCTAGGTATTGTTTTCTTTGGATCATTTGATAACCCAAAAGAATATTGGAATATGTCATAAAGTGTACCTGAATGAGAATAGATAAATTCCAAGTGTTGGGAATGAAAAATGGTGTGCTCCTCGGTTTCCTCCCCGACCATAGCTACATCCCTGATAATGGATGGTAGGAGGGACTTGGTGAACCACTCCATAATATTGTTTTCTGGAATATGAATCTTAAACATCCTACATCATCGTCGCCACTCATGTATATGATAGAAATTATGTGTGGAATTATCTTGACATAGTGAATTCAAGAGGTTAGTTCTTCTCGCATATTGAATAAGAAATTGATAATGCATTAGAAATGCCATTTCCAAATCATTGAATATTTCAAAGGAACCACCTTTTAATTTGATGTACCTATGGCGATGAATTTGGTTAGGGATCTCTGGAAAGGACACAACTTCAAACAATCATCCATCAACAAGTTGGATGAGAAACATAAGTGATATGTCATGATGTGTGTGGAGGAGACCTCTCTTGAATTTTCGTTGAATTTTGGAATATTCGATGGAAACTTGGAAGTATTTTTCAGCCATGATGGGTCATGGACAATAGGGGCATTTTGTAATCGTGAAAAATCTGGTAAATCTAACATTGAAAGGAAAGCAAATGGTGCAAATGATGTTGGAATACTTATAGGGGGGATGAATCAGTATGAGCACAATTAGTAATTTTAATCACAATATAAAACATCCAATGAATATTATGAGAATTAAAAATATCATCAACACCATAAACATCATCCAATGAATATTATGAGAATTAAAAATATCATCAACACCATAAACATCACATAAACACAGTACACCGAAATTTTACGTTGAAATCCAATGCGGGAAAAAACCACATAATGATTTTCTTATTGATAAAATGGTACATTCATTGGAAGGATCAACTTCATATTTATCCAGCTACAACTGGAAGGAGTCTCCTCTCCCCGTCCAACTGCCCTGTAATATATATGTAGACCAATCTGTCACTACCTCTGTCACTGATAAACTATTTTTGTTGTCTCTAATATTTATGCTACTTCTACTGATATCAATATCTCATCAAGATTGAAACCACACACACTACCAAGAGCCATAAGAGAATTCTACAAATCAATTACTTATGAATCACTGAGACATACCTATTCCTAATTTCTTCAGAATCCTCGGCCTAACACACATGGGAAGACATCATTCAATCCTGTAGCTTACTTGAGTTTTAAATCCCTGATATTCACAAATTTTCCTCACAAGTCCGCAAATTTATGCATTATCTTCTTGTGGGTATCAACACTTTTACTCACTGCAACCCGCAGATGTCTACACTTTTCCTACTGAAACCCATGTATATACTCAAGGGATTCCTATATGACACCCCTTCTCCATACTCTCATCTCCCGCACACTTCTTACTTCAATGGAATTCTCTATCTTTGACTCACTGCCTCAAATCTCCAAGTTGTATTCTCATAAGTGATTACACATAAGTGATTTACAATTGACTCTTCTCTGTGTTTTAAATAGAAATTTCATAATGACATGAAACTTCCATGCAAATCACGATGGCATGCAACTCACATGCATCTTTTTTATATTTTGTTTAATGCCACTTTACTTCAACATGCAGCTTTAGTCAAGGGTTGAAATCAATGACAACCAATCTTCCAATATCTAATCTTTCAATAATTAATCTGTTTCAACAATTATGATTTTTCGATATTTAATTAATCCTTGCAATATTTTTCGACAATTAATTAATCCCTACAATAATTAATATTTCAAAAATTAATTAATTGATCTTTCAACAATTAATTAATTAATATTTCAACAATTAATTGATTAATCATTCAACAATACCCCCCTTTGGCATTGATGGAAACACTTAGAAACAACAATGGAAACACTCATGCTCATGCTACCTCCCCCTATCTTCGTGTTTTGGCTCCCCCTATCTTACATGCAAATTCTCTTCCTTTCCATGCTTCTCCTTTTCTCTCCTTCTTTGACATCAATGTCAAAGGATAAATTCTCCTTGGAGCTTCTCCCCCTTTCTGTTATCTTCTGATCTCTACTCATGTTTCTCTTCATGGTGCTTCCTCGTGTAAATATATGATTAAAATCATTAAAAAAACATTCAAGTCTTTCAAAAATCATTCACCGTGGATATGAAACTACTCCATTTTTCTGTCAATGATACTCAAAAGTCTCCCTTGGAAAAGGTCTGGTGAATATATTTGCAATATTCTCTTTTTTCCCAACATAATCCACCTTGATGTTATTCTCTATAACCTGTTCCCATATGTTAGGGTCCTATAAATATAGGTAATTTGTGTGTTCAATTATCTATTTTGAAAATCTGTTGGTAAGGTTTAGTCTATGAATCCCTAGGTGTCATAGCCTAAACGTTTGTTGATCCAAGAAGCCATTTAATTTTTGAAGTCTGATAGCCAAAACAAAGTATGGATCTTTGGGATATTTTTTACATACAAAATTCGGTTTAGATCAGGTTGCAGGTGTTTTCATGGCATAGTGCTCAGGAAAATCTTTCCAATGGTATATATGGTGCTTCAAACCGGCATCTAGATCAAAAGAGGGGAAGTGCAGAATGTTGCACTTGACACTAAAGTAGACCATCTCATTCCACTCCATGATGTCATTCTAGGATGGAACCTTATATTTTGGCCTAGGTGGATTATTTTTCTGCGCCTATTGTTGATTATTGAAAGCCATTTTTGGTCTAGTAGCATGTGTTAAAAAAGGGAAGATCCAAAATTTATTTATTACACTACAAAATTACATGTTCAATCTCCTATAATGGGCAATGCATAAAATCTGTTCATATATTCCCTCACGGGATTATCCCTTTTCCCGATTGACGACCCTCATTTGTTTTTGTCCCCCCTGAGCTACCTACCTTTATCGATGGAGGGGGGGTCCGAAAAGTTTTTTTTCTCTGCTCCAACCCCACCTAACGTGGAACTCTCTCATTGTTTCACACCCCCCCCCTCCTATTACTGCATACCTCCTCCTACCCCCCCCTCTGAA
The DNA here is from genome assembly GCA_900067695.1 of Picea abies. Lineage (NCBI taxonomy): Eukaryota > Viridiplantae > Streptophyta > Pinopsida > Pinales > Pinaceae > Picea > Picea abies. The sequence goes on along the minus strand of CBVK0101780090.1, from coordinate 3,094 downwards.
ATCCTCCTAACTCACTCCCAATACTTCCCACCTTACTGCCTCTACTCCTCCCCTCCCTACATGACACCTCTCCCCACACTCCCGATATCGCTCACCTTCTAGGCTCTACACCTCCTCTCACTACATAGCACCTATCCTCACACCTTCCCCCATGACCATTAGACCATTATAAGTCCCTTAACGATTCTTCCCCTAAAAAATATCCCTGCAACCATTAAAACTCAGCATTTTCCCCCTTTTACACTATTTGATTACTAAAAACCCATGAAGACTAAGACAAAATGAAATGAATTTTATGATGGGAGACTTAGGTAAAAAAGGCCAAGGTGATTCCAAATATTTTTTGACAGAAGTAGAATTCAAAGGGACAGATGGAAAATAAATCAGTATGAGAGGACACTAAGCAGATTTTGTGGAGACAGTTTCAACCTCGTTATAGATTTCAGCGGCACGAAGACACCTAGCAGCAAAATATCAATAGTCAATCAACCAATTCCAAATTTCAATGCACGATACTTACAGAAATAGCCATAGTTAGTAGAAAGGACCAAAAACACAACAAGAGTCAAAGGATAGATCATCAACAACTTCCATAAAAGAAGTTCCAGAAATCTGTGCAGATCTTAACAGTCCTATCTTGTCATGATTAGAGATAGATGTTAGTTTATATATCCCTAAAATAAATCATGATCAGTTATGCAAGGATATTTGGTAAATATATTTATAGATACTTCTCATTTGAAAGTATGAAGGGTTGGGACTTGTTTTGAAAGATTGTTTAGTATTTTAAAGCATCCCACAGAGACACCATTGTCATATTTTCCAGTAATACAGTGCAATTATTATAGGATATTTGTGTCAACTTTATTGGTGAAGTGCATTGTTCCCTATTAATTTGTTTTCTCTTGTTATCACTATTTTTTCCTAAATTATGAATTATTCTAAGAATATAAAGGACATAATTTGTTTAAATGTACACTCTGTCTCTGGCTTAAGAATATTTTTTGTGTTTTCCATTGAAGATTAAAATCATAATTCTTAATTGCTTTGTTTTTTATTGGATTTCTAGACCTTTTCATCTTCTCCATACCTTAAATCTTTGAGGATCTGACAAATTTACGACCTTTCCCTACAATTATCCTATTAAACCTTGTATTTTATCAATTCAAAACCATGACTCCATTTTCCCCATGCCCCATCTTCACTGTTCTAGCTAAACAATTCAAATCAAACAAACAAACCTTGAACTATCATAACTAGCCTAATATTTTAATATAAACAAATCTAAATCTTACAGAGAGATCCCTCTCTGAAGCTGGCAGGGCTAGATCCCTGCTTCCAAAGTGGTTTTATGGTTACCTTTGTCATTTTTTTCACAACCTTAAGAATTTACGGAGGGCTAACATAGTGGCGACCATACTAGGGAGAAAGGTTAATCTTCCTCAGAAAAGAGTATTAAGTTTCAGATTTGATTACTAATGGTGGATAGTGATCAAACATAGGAAGGCTGAAATCATCCACTCGACGATTCCATTATTAGATTTATCCAGATGAAATAATATCATGGCGACTCCACTGTTAGAAAAATTCATTGCTTAAGGTTTTCACTAATGACTCCACTGGGCTAATGAAGAACTCAGATGTTGATACAAATGTTTCGAGGTATGCATGTTTAGACTTTTCATAGATTTATTGTTTCCCGAATCCTTTACCCAAGGATGGATATTTTTTGAGAAATGGTTCAAAATTTAATGGAGATGATCTGAGTTTGACTTGGAAACATTTATCAAATTTTTGTGATTTCACTGAGCTTCTTAGAGTCAAACATGAAGATGATTTCCTTAGATTGTTTCATGATTTGTTCCAAGGAAAGTGTAAAAGTTGGGCTAAAGGTTTGCCTGCTGGATCCATTAGAACTATTACAACTTTTTGGATTGTCTTTTTGGAGACATGGATGGAGGGGACAAAGTTTTTGGCAGACTCTCCTTCCATTCAAATATTTATGGAATGGAATGATATGTGCATTGAAGATGGAGGTGATGAAAACTTTTCGGCATGTTTAGCTTCTTATTTAAAGTCCTGTAAATGTAGCTCAAGCGCCAAGATTCAGTTTTTGGATGAATTTTCAAAGATATGGAAAGAGAGCTCAAAGCTTTAGAAGTTCAGGAAACACCTCAAATTCCTCCATTTCCAAGTCTTTCTTATGAAGTTTTATGTCAGCGGAAGCAAGATTGCACATGGCTACCTTCACCCTTTGATTTGGGAGATCAACAAATAAATTTTAACAACCATGATTTCTATGAACCTATGGCTGAATATATGGAAATATTTTTCAGTTTAAGTTCACAGTCGTGCCTCCACTGTGATAAGCATAAGTATTGTGAGTTGCCCTTGCCATCACAAATTCCAATGTTTACTCTGCTCAAGCACAATCAAGTAGTCCAATTATGTGAGCAACTACTTGACTGGATTTATTGGAAATTTGAGATCACTTGATTCAACAATTGTCTTCGGCATATTAGAGTAGGATTGTGTACATAAATAAGATCTACTTTTTTAGCATTCTTTTCAATTTCGGTTTGCTGCACAACTTTCAGTTTTAAGGTATAGTTCAGATTACAGAGTGAATTTGACTCAATTGAGAATCAGAACAGATTATCAATTGGTTATCGGTTGCAGAAGTTTCATGGCAGAGCAGGTTGTAAGCTTTGGATCAGCTCAATGGATCATGCTACTAGTCTACAATGTTCTTTGGCACCTCACTAGGAGGATGCCATCCCTATTGGAGCCATTGTTAGTGATATGAAAACGGGCGAGTACTTTACACAAGTTTTCAATTGATAATCGTTTTCTGATGAGTTATTTGCATCAAGATTAAAGAGCATATGAATTCATGATTAACGATGCTTTTTAAACAAGAATACATAACACACATGAACTCAAATGGAATAAGCACATGAAAAGACAAGAGAGAGAGACAACCAATGTTGGTAACAGAGTTCACCCCTCCTGGGCTACATCTCCGGACCCGCTTCAATTGAAACACGGATCGCTTTCATTCCTTCTTCAAAATATGTTGGGACCTTCTCATAAG
>CBVK0101780086.1:0-12716 GCA_900067695.1 Picea abies | reverse complement strand
AAGTGAAAATGTTGGTAAAAAGATGACACTTTGGCGACTCAACAGGCCCCACTCAATTAAGAATTGTATAAGGTCCATAAAACATGGATGAAATTTTATAACAATGTTCATTTTTGAGTGAATTTTTTTTATAAGGCCGCAGACGAAGAAACACTTGGTCCCCTTCAGTAAATTGACGTTTTGAACTACCTTGATATGCTTGTTTCTTCATGCGACTATGTAAAGGGTTCAGAGGAGAATGAGTATGGATTATTAGGTAAAGGGTTCAAAAGGAAGCCACAACAAAGTGAAAGAATACATAGAATCTGATGATAGGGAAAGTTGAAATAGAAGGACTACTATGTTTGAACAAAAAGAAGCAAGAGGCGAGAGGAAAGGATAGAAACAAGTATTCAAAGAAAGAAAAAGAATGAAGTGACAAAAGACAAACACAATTAAGCATAATAAGTGAAGCAATGGAAAAATGGTTGATGGCGAATAAACAAGCAAATCAAGGTATAAATAAAGTATTGTGTGATGTAGATTAAATAAATCCATGAAATTTCTAAGAAATTGTCCTTGAATAAAGTACTATAATGATGGTCTTGGTCATATGTATAAAGGATAAATTAGCCTAAAATTAAAGTTGAAATTGTATGCACCTGAGTCAATATTGATGTAAGCCTAATAAGGCATGTATTCCCCATAATTTTTTAAGTCCGTGGTACTCTAAAATCCAATTTGTAATGTAGGATTTGTGGTCAGTTGAAACCATTGATGTAGTATTGAGAGAGAATTTTCTCAACAGTGGGTAGAACCACTAATTTGAGGCAATCCACATTTGACAGAAACATCGATTAGACATAGTCAACATGATTTCAAGCCATGAAAAGGGGGCTCGTGTAATTGAGCATGAAAAGGAAATTGCAAGTCATGAAAAAGGCGCTTGTGTGAAGAAAAATGTGAAACATAATTTTATGAGATGACATGGACCTCATGGACATGATTACCTGAATATCTTTTGTTCCTTGGGAATCTGATGTAGGAGCATCGAGAACATGGCTACGAGTATGTCAAAAACTGAAGGTGAGGATGATGACGATGGTGATGCATGGGGAATAGAGGTAAAGGTATGCATGTATGCGATGGAATAATGATTGATGAACCATGTACGAGAAAGAGTTTCCTATTAAATTGGCAAATACAATGGCTGGAGACCCATGTATTCTGGTGGACGGTTAATTTTTTATATGAACTTCAACAATGTTTATGTTTGCAGATATAAAAGGAAGAAGAACGAGGATGAGGAATTTGTAGATATAAAAGGAAGAAGAACGAGGATGAGGAATGAAGAATACCAAAGATCAAAAAATATAGAAGATGTGAGAAGATATGAAGATGAAGGAATCCATTCAAAGGACTAATGAAAGAGAGAAAGGGGGATTACTATAAATAACTCCTACTTAGTGAATAATCATACTTGTAAGGTTTAAATGAATAAATTATATGGTTTGTAATGAGGTAGACTACATTCTAGAAAGTCTACTTAGGAATGAGAGATGTAGAGAAATGAGTAGATGTAGGGATGAATATTTTTGAGAGAATCATGGAGATATTGTGGGGAGATCACATGGGTTAATTATGGATATGGTTGTGTATTAGTTTGAACTAATTAGATAATTAGGAAATCTTGTTATGGTCACCTATAGTTATATAAGGGACCATTTGTACAAAAATTGGAGACACAAAAATGGTTTGATAATAAAATTTCCCCTTGCTTTGATTTGAGTTTGCATGTGTATTTTTATTATGTTTCACCTCTCATGTTATCAAATGGTATCATAGCACATAGATTCTCTATTGTGAGACTATTGGTATGTTGATTGGAAAGAAACCAACTATTGTGTGAGTGTTTGACTTGTTGTTGTTAAAGTGTGTGAAGATGCGCATGAAGAGGCTACCATATATGGATATAGAGTCTATAAGAGTTGCTATTCACTTTAAATGAGAGATGGAACTTTTAGATCCATCCTCGTCGATGTTGTGGAAGGGTGCCACTCTTGGTGTGACTCCACTTAGCGAGTAGTTAATGCACTCATGAAAGAAGAGAAGATAGATATGCATGTAGTCAAGGAGTTAATCCTTTCAAGAGAAGGACCTGTTTGATGGATTCCTATAGGTTGACCAGTCATGGCTTGGTCCCGTTTGAAAAACCCCATTGATGGGTACATTGGAAAGATCTCTATTTTACAAAAACAGGCACATTGCAGAAACTAGAAACTAAGATTGGAGATAAGACAAGTTTTTATTTCTACTCCATAAAGGTCACATTGCACTTCTCACAAGGATGACATCGCTATTCCTAAATCGGTACATCTTTTTTTTATTATTATCTACTTGGAAAGAAAGATTCATCATAGGGTGGTGATAAAGTAAAAAAAAGGGCAGATATGCAACTCCCATGAGTAAATGTGTGCTGAAAAGAAGAAGCATAGTTTCAAACATGAAGGTACATGTGTTTTATTATTCCTTGTAGAAGGCAAGGAGGGACTCTAGCATTTGATTCCATGTTGATTGCTTATTACTTCATGTTTGAATTTTAATAGATAGACCATATTCCTAACTTTTTAGGATAGTTTGTAATTTATCTTATTAAATATTTTACTAAAAATTATTTGTTTAGGATTCTATTGGTTATAAAATTTTGAACTCTTATTACAGGCTTCACTCCTCCCAATGTATGTTTTTTTATTCCCTATCCTAACTTTTGTTCTGATTTGGAATATACAATTTTTCATGATTTAGGATATGCATTGTTTTTCATTCTTTGCATTGTTACATTACCCTAAGTTTACCCTTAGTTTGTAAGTTATAAGTTTGTTATCCTTATGCTTTGTTACTTGCACATTAATGCTTGTCACATTAACACTTCTATTCTAGTCACCGTACCCAAATTTCAATAAAATGTCAATGTCAAGGAGTCAGACAAATGCGGCCACTGTCTCCACCCACTGCCTAGGGCCTCAACAATAAATACTCAATACTGGAGACGACCTAAAAAATATTGTAGGAACAAAGCCATAAAACCACACTGGAACAAATGGCAAGACTTTTCTTTTTTTCTTCTGTCAAGAACCCACACCACACTATACCTCGCTGCATACGAGAAAGTACAGACAAGCAATTGATTCAAGATTGGTTGAGCATTTCCTCACCTAGCACTAGCAGTTCCTTACTCAGGAGTAGCAAATCCACCACATGTAGTGAAGATACATACCCATACAATAATAGGGACACACACAGTTGCACATCCCACACACTTTAATTCAATTCAATTTGTGCTCAATATGTTTCAAATAACGTTTATGTACTTAACCTTCTAGAGAAGTTCCTTTAGATTTTTCAAGGTAATTTGATATAGATCATTTTCCTTCTCTGACCTTATAAGAAGTTGCACCATCATATGAAACTGACAATGACACATCCAATAAATAGTGAACAATAAGTCTCCATGTATTCAAAACTAATTAGATTCCCAGATCAAACAAAACAAGAGTCAGGGCATGAGAGTTCATCATCATAGATTTAGTATATTATACCCCAGGACTTGCACCATGAGTAAAACAAATCCTCTAAATTGGATGGAAAACCATCACGGGCAGCAATACAAGCAACAATTGTATGTAGGCTAAGGTAGTCTCGTCATTGGTGCTAGTAGTTGTAGGCTATGACACATGGAGAAAAACCAAATTCCTTTTCATGAATTTTTCCTTGGAAGGAAAATGAAAGATAAAGTCGAAAGATAATTGTAACAGTGGAAAGCAAAAAGAAAATGAAAAAGAAATGATATCGTGTCCAGTCCTGTCTACCTATTGTAAAACATAGACATGTTTTCTTGAATGGATGACCAAGAAGCTGTTGCAAACATGGGTAGTAAAGAATGGTTGTTTGAATGCATTCTCAACCTAAAATAAAAATATATATCCCAATAGATCTCCAAGGGCCATAATTTGAAGCAAACTAGAAATTTTAAATGTAGACAACAAAAATTCAAATTGGGTTTTGGCTATGCTCATGAGAATTATTCACTAAAGATTGCAATACCTCTACCTGTGCTTTTGGGAAAATGATATAATCTCATTGTTTCTCTCAATAATCTAAAAGTATCCATTGATTTTTCTCTAGGGATGAGTCTTTGTAACTGCTTTGTGCACCTGTCTACCAGCCTCCTAGCAACCATAGAGGAGGGCAGAGGTTAGAATCACTTACCTGACGACCGACAAGATAATAATCATCTCCTCAGCACATATAACCTCTTCCACCCATCTGAACAAGATTTCTTATTCTGCATGGCATCCTTCATCCTGGACTGGGATAGAGAATACAATTTAGTTCTATCCCTCTATGCCATTATTCATCCAAACCTCTTTCGTCCAAGGATCCTTCTCAAAATGATTTGATTCTTCTTATCGCATAAAATTTTATTCATCAACCCATGGCACCACGCTTCCCAAAGATGGCATAGAGAAGAAATCTAATTGGGCATTAATTCAAATATTGTTGCTTCTCGATGGCGTCGAGAGCTCCACAATGGCGTCGAGAGATTTTGTGAAACATTGCAACCAAGTTATGAAAACTAGCTCGAATCGCTCCAAATCCTTTTGTCAGGATTTCACTTCCTGAGTTAGTTATCTCTGTTATGGCTCCAATGAATTTCTGATTCAGGTTGTGAGATGGGGCCCACTCAATAAATGCACACAAAGGGAAGGGTTGGAACTTCACTTCATAGGATGTGAAGGGAAGGAATGGAGGCTACTCTCGATACATCTCTTGTGTGGGAGTCAAGGTAGTTCGAGTCAGTAGGTAAAGCATGAGAGAGAGGAGAGATACCAAGTCACGTAGGCCCGATGCTACAATTTCCAAAGGTTAAAGAAATTTCATGCGGTGATGTAATTTTCGATGAGTTTTTTGTATCTGTCCTACTGGGTACATGAACTGTTCATCCTTGTGTCCTAAATTCCAGGTTTTCACTTAAAAATTAACATAAATGGTAAAGCAATTTCATGCAATGGTGTAATTATCGATGAGGATTTTCCCATCTGTCCCACTGAGTGCATGACTTTTCCCACGACTAGCACATGCACCACCATTACAATCATTCAAACATACACCTTTATAAAATCTGTGGTTCAGCCAAGCATGCAAAGATATCGTGCCACCCTAAAGGATATTCATAAGAAGAACAAACACATTTAATTCCTTCAAGGTATTGAACAAAGCAAGAGGACCGTTTACCCAGTGCTACAATAATGCACACTAAACTTTGAAACTAGGCGTGTGATCCACCTCACCAATATTCAGAATTCCAACAATTCCTATACCACCAAGTAGTCACTAGGTCCAAACACTCATCCTGAGTACCAATCGCAAAAATGTAATGAGCTTGATTTAAATGATAATCAAAGGTACAAGACTGAACACAATTACAAAATCCAGGGAACACTATTGTCGATCACTTACCAAGCCTTTCCGCTATGATGTGATAATGGAAGTCACTTTGTGGCTTCAATTATGCATCAACATTAATGGAAGTTGACACCTTAGTTATTCCTTATGTTCTTATACGTATATGCACAGTAGCTATTTACCACCTTAGTTATTCCTTACATTCTTATACCCATCTGTGATTCCTACAAGACTCAATGTCTACATCTATGTTCTTATCTTATTTTTCTAGATCAAACTTCATTGAATATGTTGAAGTAATCTAATATGTTTGTACCTGTTCTTACCTGTTATAAATTTTAGAATAAAGAATTAAAATAGTGGAAAAACAATCTACAAGCATATATAGCAGTAATAACAAAGCTAGCGTCTATGTTTAGTAAATTTTAATTATATTATTATATTTTTTTTCTCATATTTCCTATTGTTTAGTGTTCACTGAGTATGATTTCATCAAACTTTTTTCATTTTCATATACAATAGCTACAATAGCTAGTGAATAAGTTTCACTATAAACATACAACCCAATTTGGGAGGGACTGTGATACTTAGTAGCCTTGTTTTTAAAAGAGTCGAAGTTATTTGTTTTCTTATATGGACAAACGATTCACTTTAATTGTATCAAGTAAAAAGATGAAAAATGATGTCCTTTCATAAGTATTTAATGGTTCTATGGAAATGTGAGGAGTAAAATGTCCACGTGACATTAATTAGAGTTTTGTGAAATTCCAAAGGTCACTAAGTGCATGTGCATTTATTTTTATCTTATGCACATGAATTGTAAAGGTTCTTGAAGGTTGATACTATTTCTTTTAAGGGAAAAAGAAAGAGAATTTAAAAAAAAAGATTAATATGCTTAAGGGGAAAAATGTAGGATAATATACATCCTTGCCTCATATGGAGTGGCTATTCATGGTATAGTTTTTTTTCTAAGTGATGTAAGGCTCTAATGTACAAAGTCAAGTTGTGATGAACAAATATTGATGTAAGAGTTCAAAAAAAGTTGGGAGATAAAATAAGGAATCAATTCCTAATTAAGTTGAAGTTAAAGTCAAAGTCAAGTAAAATTAAAGTTATTGGTTAGAAAGGGTCCTTGATCGGTGTTACAAACACCCTAAAAAATTATGTTAAGTCCTCTAATAAGTTGAAATCAAATTGAGAGTTTGATGTCAAGCAAAGAAAAGTCATTCAGATTATCAATGTGAAATTCAAAAGTCAAGTTATGTAAATCATGGGATTGGTGTGTCAATTAAGTTTTGCAAAGCAAGTTAATAGGTGTCTTGTTGGTATTTGTGCAACCTAACAAGAAAAATATTGTGTAAGCATGTAATTGAAAAATATTGCAGGTGTCTTGTAGGATGGCGACGTCCCTCCTACAATTTTTTTTTTATCCAGGTATTATGTGGAATATTCATAATTACGCAAGAACATGTAGACTCCAAGATAGAAGAAGATGATAGAAGAAGTAAGACTAATGAAGAATGAAGATGATGTTGAATCCATGATAGAGAAATGCAAACAAAAAGGAGATTGATGAAAAAAGAGAAAATGATGCAGACTTCAATAAAAAGGAAGATTTGTGGCAGAACTCTACAACAAGAAAGATGTAACAGAAAGAAGAAGAACTTCCAACTGCGATTGTGTAGAAGTTGTTGAGACAACTCCACAGTTGAAAATGTGGGTAGAGTTGTCTAGATAAAGGATAAAGTGAATCTCTTGAGAGAAGTGAGAAAGTGCAGAGGCCTATAGCTATGGTAGATGAGGAACAGAGGAAGCTTAGAGGGTTCTAGCGAAAGGAACTAGGAATGCCAAAAGGTCAAGTTTATGAGAGAAGTTTGGTGAGGTATTGTGTAGCAGAGTGAAACAAAATTGTTAGTGTAGAGGCTTATTGCAACTGACATCGAGAATGGAAGAGCTGACAAAGGAATAGAGGAGAATGACTATGGATTTTCAAGTAAAGGGTTCAGAAGGAAGCCACAAAAAAGTGAAATAAGATAGAGACTCCAATGACAGAGAAAGTTGAAATAGAAGGACAAATTTCCATGAAGAAAACAAAGTAATAGGTGAGAGGAAAGGACCAAAACAATGATGCAAAGAAATAAAAAGAATGAAGTGACAGAAGGAAGACACAATGAAGCATCAAAAGTTAAGCAAAAAAAACATGGTCGACAAAGAAGAAGTAAGCAAAGGAAGGTATAAATAAAGTATTGTGTGATGTAGATGAAATAAATCCACGAAATTTACATCCCTAAGAAATGGTCCTTGAATAAATTACTTTAATGATGGTCTTGGTCAAATGGATAAAGACTATATTAGCCTAATGAAAGTTGAAACTATATGCACTTGAGTCGATATTAATGTAAGACTAATAAGGCATGTATTCCCCGTAACTTTTTAATTTCATGGTACTATAAAAACCACTTTGTAATGCAGGGTTTGTGGTGAGTTGAAACCACTGATGTAGTCATGAGAGAGAATTTTTTCAATTGTGGGATGAACTATCGATTTGAGGAAGTCCACATCTGATAGAAATGTCGATCAGAGGAAGTCAATGAGATTTCAAGTCATGAAAATGGGGATTTTTAAATTGATCATGAAAAGGAAATTGTAAGTCATGAAAAATGGGGTTGTGTGAAGAAAACTGTGAAATAAAAGTTTGTGAGATGACATGGACCTAATGGGTAGGAGTGCATGAATTGTTTTTGTTCCTTGGGAGTCTGATGTAAGAGCATCTAGAACATAGCTACATGTATGTCAAAAACACAAGGTGAGGATGATGATAATGGTGATGCAGGGGGAATAGAGGTAAAGGTATGCAAATATTTGATGGAAGAATGGTTGATGAACCATGTACAAGAAAGAGTTTCCTAGTAAACTGGTGGATACAATGGTTGGTGACCCATGTATTCTGGTGGATGGTTACTTTTTCATATGGACTTCAACAATGTTTATGTTTGCAGGTATAAAAGGAAGAAGAATGAGGATGAGGAATGAAGAAGACCAAGTATTCTGGTGGATGGTTACTTTTTCATATGGACTTCAACAATGTTTATGTTTACAGGTATAAAAGGAAGAAGAATGAGGATGAGGAATGAAGAAGACCAAAGATAAAAAAAGACATAAGATGTGAGAAAAGATGAAGATGAAGGAATTAATTCAAAGGATTGATGAAAGAGAGAAAGGGGGATTATGATAAATAAATCCTACTTAGTAAATACCCATACTTGTAATCTTTAAATGAATAAATTATATGGTTTTAATGAGGTATACTAAATTCTAGAAAGTCTATGTAGGAATGAGAGGCATAGAGAAATGAGTAGATGTAGGGATGAATATTGTTGAGAGAATCATGGAGAAAATGAGTAGATGTAGGGATGAATATTGTTGAGAGAATCATGGAGATATTATGGAGAGATTGTAGGTGTTAATTATGGAGATGGTTGTGTATTCATTTGAACTAACTAGCTAATTGTGAAATCGTTGTTATAGTCACCTACAGTTATATAAGGGACCATTTGTACACAAATTGGAGACATAGGAATGGGTTGATAACAAAATTTCTCCTTCGGGGGAATACGAGTAAATTCTTTGTCTGTATTCCTTTCATTTGAGTTTGCATGTGTACTTTTATTCTATTGTGCTTCTCATGCTACCAAATTCTCTAATAATGTTCATCTTTGATTGAGGTTTTCCTATAAGGTTGAAGGAAATGAAACACCTGGTCCTATTCGACAAATTGACATTTTGAACGACCTTGATCTGCTTATTTATTCATGTGATTATGTGCCATGAAAAAAATTACTTTGAGGGTATGGAGAATGTCCATGTATACTAGAAGAGTGTTTTCAACCTTTTGAACCTTCGAAACACCTGACATATATGAGAGAACCGATCGTGGATTTTTCCTATAGAGTGCTTCAAAGGGAATTATGCGAGTGGAAGTATGGTAATATGTGTTGTACCACCATTTAGCTAGGGGTAACCACTGATCCCAATGAGTTTGTTGGTCATATGCAAAACACCACAAATAGGTTTGAAAACACTTGTTGACAGCTTTAGTTCATCCATCAGTCTGGCAATGATAAGCGGTGCTAAGATACAATTAGGTTCCTTGGATCCTGAAAACGTCTTTCCAGAAATTGTTGGTGAAAGTTAGATCATGATCGAAGACAAAAAAATGAAGCATGCCATGTATTTTTAAGATATTAACCATAAAAAATTGTTCCACTATGGATGTAGTGAAAAGGTGTTGAAGAGCACATAAATGTTCATATTTTTAAAGACACTCTACTACAAACATGATGAAGGACTTGCTTCTCGATTTAGGTAAGACAACAACGAAATCCATAGAAATATCCATCCAAATAGTAGATCAAATTGGGAGCAGTTGGATTGTTCCTTGAGTTTTGATTGTTTCTCCCTTATTGAAATGATAGGTATCACATTCAACCACAAAGGTGTAGATGTCATTTTTCATACCTTCCCAGAAAAAAAGAGCATTTGACCCTTTCATAGGTTTTGGGAAAGCCTGAATGCCCAGATATGGGTGAAGCATGAAGCTCATAGAGCACAATGGATTTAAGGTTCAAATTTTTTCCTAAATACATGTGATATTTATAGTGAATCTCTTCATTGTGAAAAGAGTATCCTAGAGAAGCTTGAGAATCATGTTGTAATTGTTGGATCAAGCTAGATGTTTTGGGGTCTTGCAACGATCCCTGGAAAATTCCTTGAAGCAAATCTGCAACAATAAAAGAGAGGGAAAAGAGGGACCTTTTTCTTCATATTTCCTTCAAAGAGAATCAACAATCACATTTTATTTTCATCATGAAAAGAAGAGCAAATATTAAATGAAGCACAAGGAACTCACCATGATGAATGAGAAGAGGAATATGAACAACAATGTGGATGAAAAAAACCCATAAGGGAGAACTTGGTGAAAGGGTAACAAATTTGAAAAATAAAGAGAGGTCTTATTCACCACTTAATTTTTTTTTGAGACTTGCAAGTGCATATTGCCAAGCCCACCCATGAACAAGGAAGAAATGAGGAGACCTTGCACGAATTTGAGTTTTATCACTTCCATGAGATGAGTGGAATGGAATATTAATGAGTTGTCATCCTTACCCCTAACAAAAACATGGGTTTTCCAAGAAAATATACCTCAAAAAGAAGACAAAACACTAAATGAAGCACAAGAAAAAAATGAAGAGGAAAAATAAAAGGAAAAAAAAGTTGAACTCCATTGTAGATGTGATGGAATAAAAAAGGGGCACTTTATAAAAACACATGAAAATTGACAAATAAGAAGAGGTCTTCTTCAACAATTAACCTTTTTGAGATGACTTGCAAGTGAAAATTTGCAACCTCATTTGTGCACAAGGAGGAAGTGAGGAGACCTTGCATGAATTTGGGGTTTCCGACTTCCATGAGATGAAAGGCATGGAATATTTATGAGGAACAATCCTTTCAACTAAAAAAAATATGGATTCCCAAGAAAATCCACATGTCAAGAAGACCAAACACTAAATGAAAAACATGGTGAGCATCATGTGAAACAAGGAAAGGAAGACAAAGGAAAACTACAATGTGGAGGCAAGGAAACCACAAGGGAGCACATGGTAGAAAGATGAAAAAATTGACAAATAAAGAGATTTCTTCTTAACCACTTAACGTTTTTGAGGTGACCTACAAACCCACTTGTGAACAAGCAAGAATTCAAGAGAACTTGCATGAATTTTGGGTTTCCCACTTCCATGAGAGGAATGGAATCGAATATTTAGGAGCCTCCATCCTTACACCTAGAAAAAATATGGGGTTTCTAAGGAAATTCATCAGGCATGAAGACCAAACACTAAATGATACACATGGCTAATTCCTAGAAGAACAAGAAGAGGAAGATGAAAGAAAATGATCATGTGGAGGAAACAAAACCACATGGGAGAACTTGGTAAAATGACAACAAAATTGATAAATATAGAGAGTTCTTATTCCCCACTTAAAGTTTTTGAGATGGATTGCTAGCCCATATTGACAAGCCTATCTATGTGCAAGAAAGAAGTTAATATACCTTGCAGGAGTGTAGGGTGTCTGAATTCCATGAGAAAAGTATCATGGAATATTTACAAGTTGTGATCCTTATGCACAAAAAAAAGAGATGTAGTTGTCAACAAAATATAGAACATGAGAAGACCAAAAACTAAATTAAAACATGGCCAACACCATGCAAAATCAGAAGAGAAAGACATAGGTGAGAAACAATTTAGAGGAAAAAAAAACCCATAAGGGAGTGCTTGAAGAAAAGACAACAAAACTAACAAATAATGACAGGTATTTTTCACCACCTAAAGTTTTTGAAACAACTTGCAAGGCCAAATTAGCAAGCCCACCCATGCACAAGGAAGAAGAGATAATACCTTCCTGGTCTCTGACTTGCATGAGATAAGTTGCATGGAATCTTTATGAGCTCCCATCCTAACACCTAATAAAAATACGAGGTTTCCAAGACAAGCTAGAAGGAAGGAAGACCAAACAATCACTACTACTTTTCGACCAAAAATGTGACATTGTTTTTTTATGTTGATGGATAAAAACCATTATGACATCATAAATTTTTAAAATTATTAAAAATTTAATTATTTTTCCATTCCCCCACCCCCCCCTCCAAAAAAAAAAAAGAAATGGTCATAATTGGAATAAAATCTTTACCACATCATACTTGAGACAATAAACAACTTGATTTTGATGTTATTCGGGTTAGATGAAAGTAGACTATTAAAATAGTATTGACTGTTAAATAAATTTGACTATGTTAAGCATTCATGATTCATCGATGTTCTAACATTTTGGAAAACTATATATAATAAGAAATTGATTTTTAATAACATTCATAAAATCAAACATGAGATACAACTATGCCAAATGTGATAAGAATGGGGACTTGTCATAAATGGAACTATGGTAGATCGTACTTTACTCTCAAGGTTGGATTGCAAGATGACAAAGGACATATACATCATATCACTTAATGATAGTATATGAATTGTATCAAGGTTGATAGAAATTTGATATAAATTTTGACGTGGAATTTGAATCTTTCTTTGTGAATGTGAATAAAGACTTCATAAGTAATTAATACATTCACAAGACTTCATAACTAAAGTTTGGAAGGAAAACACAACTTATTGTAGAATTCCTACAGAAACCCCGATAGATCTAGAATTCTAGTTAAA